>JAADVT010000363.1:0-30267 GCA_023335895.1 Pythium rishiriense
GCACCCAACCACAATTGAGGCTGCCGAGTACCCCCTGTCCTCAAGCTCGTACTCGGAGACCCACGAGTACAACAACGAAACAGACTCCCGGGTTGAAGAAGCGGTGGACACGCTCGAGGTGAAAATTTGTGTGGCAATGAGAGCATCATCAGTGGGAGTGGTACCTGACTTGACTTGCATATGCTAGGCACTCCCGCGCACCTCCGAGACTCAACCGCGCCTCTCACGTGCTACTAGCGTTCATTTCGAAGATGAGTTCGAGGAACTTCCCGATGTTACTCCGGAGTCCGATCCGGCAGCTGCGAAGAAGCTTCACAAGCAAATCATCCGTATGATTCGAGATATTTTCGGCGGAGACGAAGATCGTGTGCGCGATTTTCAGGACCAAACCAAGGATTTTGGTCGCGATAAGACGGACGCCAAGGAGTACTGTGCGTTTTTGCATGGAGCCCTTGGCTCTAAGCAGAGTTGCATTGTTATCCCAATGATGGCTCGTTTGATGCCGGATGATGACAAACGCCTCGCGCTTATGGACGCGCGGACAGCCATCATTCGCAAGACTGTTCGTCGCAATCGACGACGATCGAAGCAATTCTCGGAGAGCGTTGTCATGCAGCAGCACCAAATCGAACAACGTCAAGCAAATCAGGAAAACGAATGGCTCTCCACACCGGGCCGAACTCGACCAAAGTCGGAAAGTCTTTCGACAACAGCCACTCAGCCTCCACGCAGTTTAAGCTACTACGATCACCGTAGCTCTATGGTGGAAGCTAGGAGCTTATCCAACTCAGACGACGGCTCTGCGTCTCAGCGCCCGAGCCTGGGAGACACGGGGCGCATGAGCCTTCCAGATGTGAGACGTAAGTTGGACTCACGGCCTTCTCTGAGCCTGTTTGGTGAGACGATCCACACAAACACGATTGAGGAAGAAAGCTCAGGTGCAAGGGACTCGGAAGATCACACGTCGGAAGAACACGATAAACGTCCCGACGATGAGAAGCGTCCTCAAACCGCTAGCCCAGAGATGAAGCCTCTCCCCCCCGTGTTTCGAAGGGTCAACTCCAATTCGTGGCTTCAGCAGCCTCGTAGCGGTGCGCAATCTACGCAGCCAGGTTATGGACAGCGAGCACCGCGAAGACGCAACTCGTCGCGATCTATTGAGTCGATTGGTCACGTCCCACTCGACGACAACGTTGAGCACGACGAGCAACCTCCTGCTGACGAAGTCGAAGAAAACCCTGTTCTGGCCCGTCTCAAGAAACAGGGTGCTGTGAGTTTCATGCTCAGATAGGTTGGATGCTGTGAATATTGTATTGAAGGATATTTTGATGGTTAAGTAATGAAGGCTCGACATTCATGGGTTCAGGCTCACAGTCGCTCTCTTTCAAAAATAGCAGATCATCAGGGCAATGTGATGACTTGGAGAGTTCCTTCACATCCCCCGACATTCCGAGCAGGGCATACACCGTCATGGCGGCTGTGTCAAGCGAAGAGCTCCAGGAAGCTTGGCAGCGCGTGAAGAAGATGGGTAAGCTCCCTGAGGTACGTCGTGCGACATGATACTAAACCACAGTTCCCCAGGCATCTCACGGTTGTCGGGACAGGCTCCTAGTCCGAAGCTACCCACATTCACGGTGCGAACGCCCATCAAGACGCGCTTGCTGGGCATCCAACACTACCTCAACGCGCTTGAGTACAACTACACCGGCACACTCTACTTCGATGTCAACAAGAACCGCAGCTTCAAGTCGATTGTGAACACAGCCAAAGAAATTGTCACAGACATGCTCCCCATTCAATGTCTGGAAGCCGTTTTCGTCGCGGGCTACTTGACTGCAAACGTCGCAGAGTTGGAACGCTTCCCCATCAGCTTCAAGTCGGAGTGTGGCAAAAGTGTGCACCGCCACATCGTCTTGGCTTTGCGGTACCAAATGAACAAGTGGGGCGCACTGGGCCTCAGTCGGAGCGAGAAGCTCATGTTCAAGGAGTTACGCTATAACTCGCTCAGTGAGCTCATTCATGACTACTGCCACGGCTTCGAGAGCGTGTGCCACAAGGTAACGAAGGTCTATATCGGCTTTCCCTTTCCTCATGATATTCATTCCTCAGAGAAAGTCGAGTGGCGCGTGCTGAACGTCTCAATGGGCGATGGTAATACCTCCGAAGTCGACGCCCACATCGATGGCTTCTCAAAGGAAGCCTTAGATGTGCTGGCTTTCAAGCGCGCGAAAGGTACGATGCCCGACAGCTTTCAGACCAAGTATCCACTCCACACCCCCGAAAAGGAGCCGGGCAAGAAGTCACCGGAGAAGCGTATGCTTCTGAATGGCGAGAGCTTCGACTTCCCAACGATGCCAACTGATGCGGACGCAACGAGTCCACCACCCGCAGCTGTCAAGTCAGACAGCCCCGAAAAAGAAGATGCTGGGAAGAAGAACCCGATCCTAGTCGCACCAGACCACCTCGTCTTCAAGCGAGCTCTCGCTGTACGTATCTTTCAAGTACGAATATCTGGATTTATAGTAGCCACTGAACTGATTATGTCGTCATGCCATTCATGGGATACCAGAATCAAACGCAAGTGTTACCATCGAACGTGTTTCTCCAGAACACGACGTCATCTCCCTTCAAGATCGAAGTCGACGAGCCAACTGGTCAGTTAGAAATAGTGACCAAATCGACCCATTCATTCTCGTCAACAGAGGAGAAAGCAGCTAGTGCAACCAATGCCTCCGTCTTCAGAGTTTCCGCGGTGCGTTCGAAGCGCTCTCTTTTCACCGGTATCTCGTACATCAATCTGATATCTCTTAAACGTATTCAGAAAGGCATGATTGTCATCGCTATCAAGTGCAAGCCACCGGCAACGACGCCACCTGAAATCGTGCCCTGCACAAGCTTGCCTCCGAGCTCAGACGAATCAATGTCCAAACGAAACAACGAGCTCAAGCGAAACAGAACCCCACGAGGGGGAGTGACGTCCCCACAGAAGCCTGCGGCACCAAAACCAGCGATAAGCGTGGAACCGCCAAAGTTCGTCGTGTACTTCCGTGCGACGCGTCTAGACCAAGAAAGCGAAGGTCAAGCTAATGAATTGGAAAGCATCGAGTCGTATGTAAGCGAACTCCCCTTCACTATTGCTTCGTCATAAACACCATGATTTACCCAACACGCGTGGGCGACCATGAGCCTTAGTCTCTCTCTCACTCCACAATCTGCAGCGTCAGATAAACTGGCGCGAGTCCATCCGCATTGTCGATGGAGTCACACACCAAGTGGTATGTTCCAGGGAGTGACGCCGATGGTATCGCGAGCTTCGCAAAAACCGAAACACCAGCTTGATTTGGCACGACAACCTCGTCGACTCGTGTTTCCTCAAGAGACTGATGCTGATGCTCACTGTTAGAATCTTCGGAAGCAGGCTCTGCTCCTGGCGTCACATCGCTTGTGACGTTAACGTTTACTGGGTCTGGAGCACATGTGAACTCTAATTGCGTTGAGGGAGTCAATTCTGCACCCTTATCAACCGGATCACGGGCTGTCTGCACTGGGATAGGACCATCAAACACTCGCAGACGAATCCGACGACCCGACTCACCGCGCACGATCGATGGTGCACTGTCCGTACTGGCTTCATGGAGACATGCACCAGCGAGGATTGGTAGACTAAGCCCCACTTTTTTGTCCAGTGTGATCAAGCTGGGGACGTCCTGAAATTCCATCTCCCTATTCTTGCAAATGTCCTCTGGAAGTTGGCGTGCAATAACGAGCTTGACCGCGAGCATTGTCGTCGGAGCTGGGAGCACATCAGACGAAGATACACATTGAATTGATTCCGAACCGAGCCAGCGAAGGCAAAACAAACGTCGACGTACCGAGCGGTTTGTCTTCGGTCCAAACGCCGTCAAATACGATCGAGTTCGTGGGTGAAGCCGAAATGATACCGGTGCCGTGGCCACACCGTTGACCGTTGAACCACTCACCCTCGTACTGTTGTTTGCCTGTTGCATCTTTCAGCACGCCCCGCCCACAGATCTTCCCATCCACCCAATTGCCGTCGTAGACGGATCCATCCTTCGCGAAAGTAATTTTGCCATTGCCGTGACACTTGTGACGGTGGAAATCACCGCGATACACATCACCGTTCGCTTTCCGCAGCTCGCCTAGTCCCTGTCGCTGGTTGCTTTGCCAGTGGCCTTCGTATACCTCACCGTTCATACCGATAAATACGCCCTCACCGTGGCGCTCGCCGCGCTGAAACTGCCCGTTGTATGTGGATCCATCAGGCCATCTCCGAAGGCCAATCCCCTCGATTTCTCCGTACTGGAATTCGCCTTCGTAGGTGCATCCGTCAGGAAGTGTAAACATCCCTGTGCCGTGCATCTTGCCGCCTTTCCATTGCCCTTGGTACCGGAAGCTACCACCAGGGAACACATACGAGCCGTGGCCGTCGCGCAATCGCTCACGATACTCCCCAGCGTAAGCCTACGTTATAATACGGTCAATGCAAGGTCCAACGCTCACAGGTTGGATCCGTAGGCGGACGCTTTGGTACCATCTTGTGGAGCTTCTGGTGGGATGCCTTATTGCAGGATCGTGCGTCTCTTCATCCAACGCGACCCATCAAGTTCACACGTCGCAGATTCTTCTTGGAAGTAGAAGCTCTTGTTGCTTTGGACCAATGACGACGAGACCATGACGAAGTGGACTCATGTAGCTCATGGCTAACTCGACAACGGTTCGTGGAACGCTCGACACGTCGTGCAATAGCTAACTCTATTCATTCACATGCGAAGTGCAAAAAGCCGCGTTTGCCCCCAAATGGACGATGATGGAGCACTACTCGACGAAATGCTCCATCGCCTTTTCAAACACGACGGCCATGACCGCAAAGCCCGCGGCGCCCTTGGCGGTCTGCTTCATCAAAACTACCCAGCACACGGCACAACACATCCGCAGCGTGAGAACCTCGACGCCGACCAAAACACAGATTCTACGAATAGACAACGAACGCACTTTGAGGCCCCATTTGCCGTGCCGACCACGCCGAAAGCATGCCGCCGGCGACGCCGCCCGCGATCATCGGGTTCAGCACGTCGTGGGTTGCGCGCTCGCGCTCGATCACGCACTCGAGCCCGGCGAACACAAACCCCACCATCGCAAAGTCCTACACAACACACGTGCACATACTCAACGCCACGTGAGCACTCCACTCAGCACCCCACCAAAAAGGACACCTATACCGGCGCTAGGTACCTTGGCAAAGTAGACGCTGCGCGAGTACATGGACTGGAACGACTTTCGGAAGCCGTGGGACAGCTATGGGAGGAAGAACCCCACCCAGAACGGACACAACACCCAAAGGAAACAAAACAAAACACCGACCACACAAAGAGACGCCACCACAAAAACCGAATGCGTCAGCGACGAACGAGCGCATGGGCTTCGCGTGAATCAGGCCCGACCGCACCTGTTGGCGCATGGTCTCGCCCACGATCTCGCCGTGGGCGCCCTCGAACGTGCCGAGGAACGTGCCGAGCCCGACGCCCATGCCGGCGCCCGCGACCGACGCGACCACCGACTTCTTGAGACAGTCCTCACGCGACTCGTTCACGAACTTGGCCACGCGCAGCAGCGCGCGCTCGGGCACGGTCGGCGGCTCCATGTCGAATCACGCACGGGACGAGAATGGTGGTTGTAACACTGACTCAGCCAGACTGTTAGGAACCGCTCAGAGTGTTGGACAACGGTCCATCGGTAGAACAAGCAGAGGAGGGAGAAGACTCGGACGACTATGCGGATCCGGCTCCGCGCGCCGGGCGACGAGAGCGAGGCGGCCGAGCCTTCGCGGCCGGCGTCGGCGCAGGCGTCGCCCTCGCGGATGCCGCAGGCCGTGGACGTGCGCTCGCCCGACTTTATCGAGCAGCGCCTCGAGAACCTCAAGCGCAAGCCGAACTGGCTGGCGTACTTGGACCAGTACGTCGCGAGCCACCCGGAGGATGATGACGAGGACGGTGGCGGGAAGGTGAAACAAACGGGCGATGGAGAGGAAGACCTCGAGGTTTGTGGTCGTGCGTCCACGTGGGACGAATTCTCATAGGCGACACTAACGGCATTGTGTGGGATGTGGCTATCGCACCGTAGAACGACGACGACGACGACGACGACGACGCGGTGGATGAACACGACGGAGCCACTGGACCTAGCTTTTTCAAGTCTCTGGTATGCGCAGTCGGAGTGGTCGCGCTGACGCCCGTGTGGGCCGTGACGTTCCCGCTCTTTCGCGAGAAAGGTCCCGAGTGAGTGCGATTGGGACGTGTTGTAGCTTGCACTATACATGCGGTCGTTCTCATGGCTTTTGGTCTACTGCTCCATGGACAGATTCTGGCCGCTGGGAAGTCCGTCGTTGTGGGAGCTGTACAAACAGTCGCTCTTCTTGCTCGCGTTTTTCGTGCTTGGTGTGGAGCTGCTCTACTACGTCATCTGCAAGGAACTACCCGAGTGGGGTCGCGAGACGTGGTATGTGCTTCAAGTGGAGCTTGAAGATATGTTTGACGCGACGAGCTCGTGCCGCGCGGCAGTGACGCGGGGCAACGAAGTGCTTATCCGTGAGCTGTGTGCGCCAATCGTGGTAGACATTGCTGTGCTCCAGCTGACCACGTGGGCAATGTTGAAAACCCACCGAAGATGGGGCCGATTCGTGCTGCTGGCGCTGGCCGGCTTGGTCTTCTTTGATGTGCCCGGAAAGATCAACTTGGCGCTGCAGCCTCTCCCCGTTATCACTGGGATCGACCAACCGTACGCTCTTTTGGACGAAGAGATCCTGGTACGTGACCAATCCTTCATGATGGCTACCTCCGCGTGAACTGACCAACCATTGGTGACAGGTGGCGTTTAACGGGAAGAATCTGCAACCTGGGGGTACAATCGCGTGGGCTTCGTACTGGGGTTGCGCGAGCACATCTCCCGTCACAACCTGCGATCTGCAGTTCCCTGCAACTTTCGACAAGGGCTTTGCTGCTGTCACGTTCACGACGATCGATCATTTTATCCCGTGCTATCGGAATCCACCAAACCCTTTGAAACCCGAGGAGTTTGAATGTTTTGAGAACATTCGTCTTCCTGTGAAGGATAGACAAAGCATTCCAGGCTGGTCCAGGGCTCTCCCTAGCGTCGCCCCAAAGAAGAAAAAATCTGTAGTGGCACCGGAAAGCCCAACTGACACGTTGCAATACGAAAAACGTTCTGAAGAGGTCGCGTACGCTCGTCGCCTTGCCGACGAGAACGACCGTATCAAGGGCACTGCTCCAATGAAGGGGAAAGCCGAGAAACGATCGTCAAATCGGTCCAAGAAGAAAGCGCATCAGAAGACCATTTCTGTGGATGCCGGCACTGGCGAAACGAAAACCGAGGAATAAATACATCAGAACAAAGGGAATGAACATTCTCTCTCAAGTCAAAAACCTAATCAAATAGGGCAAAGGCGTTTGCAGTTCTTCACGCGACCCAACGACGCAGGGTCACACGACCGAGTCATTTGGTCCGTTGTTGTCCGCACCAACGAGAGCCTCACGAATGGTTTCGGCCAAGCGAGTCAGCTTTGTGGTTTCATGGTCAGCAGCGTGCGCCGCCAGCTCGAGCTGCTTCTCGTGGAACACGCGCTGTTGCTCCATCATCTTCTCCTTTTGCGCGAGCTCGCGTTCGCGAAGCTCGACTTCCTTCTTGAACTTGACCTTCTCAAACTCGAGTCGCTCGCGGTCAATCGCAAGTTGCTCGATGAGATGCTTCTCGTAGTCAAAGTGGCTCCGCGCACCTGCTGCGACCAAACGGTTATTTCTTTTCCGGAAGTATGGCAGCTCCTCCACGTCTGAGATGCCAAGCTTACCACTGTAGGCCTATAACAAGAGTGACACCGATAGAAAGTCGACAAAATGCAAGAGACGTCAGGACAAGCCAAATTAACGCGCAACAATGCAAATTCCGGCACGTACCATCGCGGTTGAAAAGTGGTGACCCGTCGTCGAGGTCGTCGTGGTGATGGCCCCGTTCAC
The DNA here is from genome assembly GCA_023335895.1 of Pythium rishiriense. NCBI lineage: Eukaryota > Oomycota > Peronosporomycetes > Pythiales > Pythiaceae > Pythium > Pythium rishiriense. The sequence goes on from JAADVT010000363.1 coordinate 8,049, forward strand.
AGCGCCTGGCTGCGAGTCTGCGAGATTCGCATGGATCGCCTGGGCCTGCGCCTGGGCGTACGCAATCTCCGAGTCGGCGTGGAGTGCCGAGCCGCCCAGCACAACGTCGTCGATCGGGAGTCCGTCGTACTGGAAGTCGCCGTGCATCTGCAGGTACCGCGAGCGAATCGACTCCTGCTTGGGCAGCATCTCATACTCGGCCCAGCGGCGTGGATGCGCGCCCAGCAAGTGGCTGCGGATGTTGTCGACGCGGAACGCGCGGAAAAACTTGGTCGTCGTGAGCGACCGGCGGCGGCGCTTCTTGGTGTCGTTGCCCGCCTCGGCGTCTTGCTGGAGCAGCTGGTCGTACTTGCCCTCGCGGCCAAAGGCCTTGCAGAAGCCGCACATCGCGAGCGTCACGTCGCTGCTCACGGCGTCGCGCTCGATCGCGAGCAGCCCAAACTCCATCTCGTACTTGGGCTGCCAGTTGTGGCGCCGCGAGCGCTGCTGCTGCTGTTGCTGGGCCTTGCCGGCGGCGCCGCGCTTGCTGTCCTTGAGCTCGTCCTTGCCCACGCCGTACTCGCCGCCGTCGTCGTCGTCATCGTCGTAGTCGTCGTCGGCGCCGTCCATCTCGCTCGCGCCGCGCTTGCGGCGCCCGTCCGAGTCGCTCGCGGTCGCGTCGTCCAGCGCCGCGTCCATCAGCGCCTCGCTCCCGGCCACCGGCACGGCCACGGCCGGCGCCACGCCGACGCCACTGACGGCCGCCACGGCCGCGTCCCCTGCGCGCGCCATCATCGCTTCCACTGGGTCTCTCTCAGGTAGCGTCCAAGCCCCTCGGGTCGCTTCCAGGGAGCTCAGCCCAAAAACGTGGGGGAACGGGATGGGATGTAGTGTCACACTACTAGTGTGAACTGGGCACCTCAATCGAGGGCGCCAGGGGGCCGCACGACCCGAACATGGCGTGGACTACATAAAATACCTACAATAGGCCAGGTCCTAGTTTCAATCTAACCGTTTAGTGTGGCACGACTAAATGTATGGTGGTAGAAGGAGTGTTGGTCTATATGAGGAGATCTCATCACCGGGGGAAGACTCGAAACCATAATGCGGCGGTCGGTCTACGGCGCGCTGCTGGCGCTGCTCGTGGTGACGGCGGGCGGTGTGTACGTGTACGACACGCTGTACGACGACTTTTCGTCATTGAACCACTACGAGGTGCGTCGGGCTGTCCCTCCCCCCGACCCCTAGAGGTGTGGCGACTCACGCGGTGGACTGAAGGCGCTGGGCGTCGCGCCCACGGCGTCGACGGCCGAGATCAAGCGCGCGTTCCGGGAGCTGTCGCTGCGGTACCACCCCGACAAGGTCTCGACCGAGCTCAACACGAGGCGCTTCCACCGCATCTCAGGTACCACCAACACGTCTATTTGACTCCTCCCCTTGTCCGCTGGTCTCGCTGATCATCCGAATCGTGGGGGCTTGCAAAGACGCGGCGCAGGTGCTCGCGAACCACGCGTCGCGCCACGCGTACGACCTCCAGCTCAAGGAAGAGCAGCGCCTGCGCGCCTACCAGGAGGACCTCGCGTGGAAGCGCGTGCGCGTGCTGCCGCCGTCGCGCAAGCTGAGTGACGTCGTCGCGTTCTACCTCACCGAGTTCCCGTGGCAAGTGCTGGGTCTGGTCGTGCTGCTGTTGAACCTCAAACTTTTCTTCAAGGCGCTCGTCGTGCTTGGGTGCGTTGTGTTTGTGTTCGACGCTGTGAGCCGATTGTTGGCACGCGTGGTCGGCTCGCTCCGACAGCCCTACGCTAGCGTCGCCAAAGAAGTCAAAGACGAGTCACTGCGCGCCGCACGCGCGCGGCAGCAAAAGCTATTGGAAGAACAGTCTGCACAGGCACAGGCACTGCTGCGCAAGCGCAGATCCGAGCGGCTCGCGCGGTCGGAGGAGGATTGATTACAATAGACACGTTGAGATGCGGCCTTCGTCGTCGACATCGAGGCGGATTTTGCACCGTCCGTTCGTGACGACAATCTCGTCGGCCCCGTTCCTGTCTTTGCACGCCGCGATATCCCAGCCTTCTATAATGAGCCCCGTGAGTGACCAGCCGTAGAATCGAGAGAAACCCAGCATCCCATGGTGGTTCAAGGGCATTGTTTCCTCTTGGAGGCGCTTGATCACGACGTTTTGCGACTTTACAAGCAAAGCTGGCGGCATCATGGTCGCCATGCGCACCAACTTGCCCATCGAACCCGTGGGCACGACTTTATACCCATGACGGTGGATGAAAAAGGGGACCGCAGCGCAGAGCATACCTAGCGTCGTTGAGATCCCGAGGGTCGCCAGGAGTTTGAACATCTCGTAGTTGGCGTCGTCCATTCTGTCCGGTGTGATCAGACGCACAACTAGCACGAACGTCGATGCAGCGATGCGCACGCGCGGGTTGTTGACCCATGGAAAGACCTCGCCGAGGTGCACAAATTGGTTCACTGAGTCGTAGCCGAGTCGGATGAACCACGTCGCGCTGAGCGAGACGATGGCATCCCGCACGGGCTTTGGGTACAACGCGGAGCTGTTCTTGTCCATGAAGTTCGGGTCGGACGGCAAGTGGTACGCGACGAGAAGAGGCACGGAGCTCAAGGTCATGAGCAACACCTGTGGGTAGCTCAGCACGCCAACGCTCTGAAAGTTGAATTGCGTGGCGACCCAAAAGCTTACACAGCGAAACTGCGTGCGGTGGAAGGCCACGACGACGCGCCGAAAGAACTGGAGTGCGATACACAGCGCGATCGCGTTGAGCACCCAGCTGATGGACCAGTTGCTCCAGATCAGGTACCGTAGTCCATCCGACACGTATGCGACGCGACTGCGCGTGACGCTGCTTGGCTCGACCCAGCAGCGCACGCTCTCGTTTAGGTACCGGAGCTCAAGCGTGCGGTAACACACGGTCGCGTTGCGGTAGGCCTCAACCACACCTGGTGGTGGCGACGCCGCTGGCCACAGCTTGAGGATACCTGCCGTCAGCGCCGTTGGCTTCCAAAACACGGGCGAGCCCACAAAGCCGATGGTATTTGGAGCACTAGGAGACCCCATAAGCTGTGCGCATCACATCGACAACCTTAAGTCTTTCAATACGATGCTCTCCCATCAAGACTGCCGCATCACGCTTACCATTTCTTTCGGGATCTCGACCATGTCAACACCGTCCTCCGCGAGCTGCGTAGACATATTTGAGTATAAAGCTGCGTGTGCATCCAAGGCAGCGTCTACAAACTTTGCGACGCTCGGGTAGAACGCCGTGGTGATCTTCTCGATCGTGTTCATCTCGGCCGAGATGTTGTTCGTGCGAAAGCCGACTTTGCACTGCGCACTGTCGGGAAAGTGCACGAGGCCGTACTCGGTGGTCGTGAAAAGCGCAAAAGACGCGTTGAACTCAGTGAGAATCATTTCAGCCGACCGTACCCGCCCAAAGTGTACCAGCATCGCATGTAGGAGCGGGACAATCACCCAGGCACTACCGTCGTCCTTGCCTACGAAGAAGAAACGACATACCACTCATTAGCGAGCGAAAAGGATGCAGGAAGCAGGAAGCGACTATGTACGGTTGGTCGACGTCGAACCATACGGGAACCCGTACCGAGCGCCATTCATGGTCTCACCAACGAGCTGATATTGCTTTATCATGTTGACGAACCACGGGCGCGCCCCACCGTTCGTATTGCTCATGAACACCAAGTACGATGGCAGCGCAGACGCCGATAGCAAGCTGAGCCAGACGATTTTAACAAGCGTCTTGTAGAACGCGCGGTGACACCGTGTGATAGAGTCGTCGTCAAGCGCGACACCCTGCGCTTCGATGTCGATGAAGCGGGCGAGCGTGTAAAATGGTGCGTCTTGGCTGTGTTCGAGCCGCTGGAACCAGGCCGCCATCTTGGCTTCGTCGTCCCACCACATATCGAGTCGAACAGACGAGTTTATCGTTGGGATCTCGGCCAACTTGAAGACGCCCATCGTATTACCCCACCAGTCACGTTTATAGGTATTCAGGCCCGACATGGCGCCCCCCAGTAGCGTGAAGTCCATGACGTCGTACGGTCGTGAGCTCTCGGGGTCCATAGCGAGTGTGTGTTCGTACGTACTGTAGTAATCAGGATACAGTGCCATCATGAGCAGCATGCGCAAATGCGAGCCAAAGGCCTCGACGGTCGACAGTTTCTTGTCGAGTTTGAGCGCGGCACTCGCGCGGGTGATGGACGTGAGCTCGAGTCCTGTGAATATCTTGGTTCTCATTTTTTCCAGGTTAGCGCTTGCTCGCGCGCCTGAGGATATCACAACACGTTGGGAAAGCATGGGCGTCACGGTGGCATTGATGCGGTCGCGAGGGATCTCTAGGCGAGACTGGTTAGCGATGCCGTACGGCTGTTCGTCCATTGTGACTAGCGTCTCTTCCACGAGGTCCAACACAAAGGCCTTGGTGTAGAATGCGTGTGAAATGATCTCGCTCAGAAAGCACGACTCGAGTGTCGTGGTGTTGAGTTCGTCGATACGTAGTGTGTACGTGTCCATCGCAAATTTGTCTAAAATCATAGGAACACCGTCGAAGAATACGCTCGAAAAGCCGTTTGCGAGCGCCGTCGGCGCAAGAATCGGCGACGAGAGGAACTGGAGCGCCTCGAGTGTCTTGTTCCAATTTCTTATGTTGAAAAGCTTCTCCATCGTGGCGTGGAAGGTCTCAACCGTGAAGAGCAGCGCGATGTTGTTGGTTAGGCCGGAGTTTACTCGCGAGTTGTTGAGTGAAACGTGCCCGTAGGTGCGCTTTTCGCCAGCGACAGGAAAATCGTAGCACACGTACGACGTGTCATTCTGGCGACAGGTTGTGCCTTCCATGAACGCGTGGTCCTCACTACACGATATCGATAACAGCCACGGCTTGTCCGAGCCGCTCGCAGGTTGGATCCATAGGCCGATTGCGTTGAGCGCCAGGTCAGCACTGGAGACGGCGCCAAAGTGCCTCGGCCGCGGTGTGAAGGCTGTGCCGGGGAACTCGGTCGCTTGAACGATCAGTGAATAGTACAGTGAGAGTGTATGGAAATCTTCGGGTCCGACCAAGTGGTGAATCGTGTCGATGTCGAACGCGCTGAGCGCCTCGAGCTGGTCGCGAATCGCTCGATTGCCCACAACGATCTGCACCACACGCCGCAGCAACGCGACGATTTCGTGACCTCCTATTTCGTCGGCCGTGAGTTGGGTGGTCCTATTTGACAGCACTGGCTTGAATGCGTACGCCGAGGTCTCGGTCTGGGTCATGTCGACGCGCAACGTTGGCGTCGCAATCATCAGCACGTTTTTGATCGGGATCACGAACGCCCAGAGCACGTAGCAACTGATCATGAAAATACCCCCACGGCGACTCCGAAGGGGGATGGGTGCTCGTGCGGTAGCTCTGGCCGTCGCTACAGCCCCGCGAGGCCCCACGGCGCGATCTCGGCTGGGAACGAAGTCGGCCACGAGCGGCCGCTTCATCGTGTCTCTTTTGATATTCAGTCAGCGCGTTCACAGACCGAGTCGCTGCGTAACATTGAAGAGTGGTTACCGGTATCGGAGACCGTCGAGGTCAATCCTCGCCCGTGTAAGTGAACTGACGAGTATTAGACACCACAAGCCGGCTATTTTCGTGCTTTGTGTGTGTCCTTTCGCGATGCGAACGTTCTGATTGGTGTAACAAGATTCAAAAAGCCAATGAAAACGCAGTATTTGATCCTTGGAGGCCGAGCCAATGGACAAAAAGTGTAGCCATTTGTCGACGACGGTCTCAGAACCATAAGCGGAAAAAAAGAGGCAACGCCACATCAGCACGGCACCGCATTGATAGACACTAATCGGGTCCGAGAGCCTCATGACCTCGATGGAAGCGCCAGCCATGACGTCTCAGGAGCCATCCCCCGCGCGGCGGAGCAGCTCCTTGGCGCCCACCACCGCTACCGTGGGCGACGCAGCCGTCAAGCAGAAGAAATACGACTCGCCGTTCGATGCAAGCCTCGCGGCCGCGCGCAAGCGTGCGCAGCAGGAAAAGCTGTGGGAAATGTTCGCGACGTACGCGCTCCAAATGTCGTCGGAGGACCCGACCCGCATGCGCGTCAAGACTGTGTGCAAGCTGCTCCAGGACTGCGGCGTGATCGACGGCTCGAACTCGGACGAGGCCAAGATGATCGAAAAGGAAGTCAAGATCGTGTGCGACTCGTTCCTCAAGCTCACGCCCTCGGACCGCGACAACACCAAGCGCATGGACTTTACGGCCTTTCTGGGGCTGCTGATGCACTTTGCACAGATGAGCGGAGACCAGGACCCGACGCGCGCATACGATTCACTCGTGCGCACGTGTCTTGAGAAGCAGCAAAAGCCGCGGGTGCGCACCTCCGTGGTCAAGGACATGCAGGCCTGCAAGAAAGTACTCCAGGCGTTCGACGAGCCGCTAACCAAGCTCTTTGCCCATTTCGCCGCGACGACCCACGCCAAGCTCGAGAAGCTGGACCGCAAGATGGCCCAGCTGAGCCCGCCCCACATGGGCTATGCCGAGTGCCTCGCGTTCGCGCGCAAGTACGGCGTCATTGCCCACGGCGTGCTCACGACGACCGAATTCGCGACGATCTACATCGACTCGCTCGCCAAGGCGCCGGCCTTTGAGTACGAGCGCGTGCTCACATTCGACGGCTTTTGCGAGCTCATGGTGCGGGTCTCGCGACGCGCGTGCCCGGGCGAGCATTTGAGCGCCGACCGCAAACTCAAGGGGCTCTTCCAGCTCATGTGGCTCGCATCGTCCTCGACGTCGCCGCGCGCACTCAAGATCACGGATGTGCTCAAGACCGACAAAGTCGATGTGACCAAACTCTTTCAGCTCCATTTTGAAAAGTTTTGGAAGCGCGAGCACTACGAAAACTACGTCGGCGACCGCGCCGCTTCCTCGGCCGCCGAGAGCAGCAGCAATGGGCTCCGCGACGACGTCGCGGCACTCACGATCGATCTGCGTGGCGGTAAGTATTCGCTTCTCCCTCCTGGCGCGCCCATGCGCCGTGGCATGTCACGGCGCTTGAGTCTCTGCGTCCAAACCGTGGGGGGCAGCGACAGTAACCAGACCAAGACAGTCCAGCGACGCTTTTCGATGCAGACCTTCACACCACCTTCTTCGCCCACCTAGTCATCCAAGAAGAAGTAAAAACAGGGTTGTACTGCTGGAGCATGGAGTGCAATCAAACATACAGGGTCTATTTATCCGCTCTCGTGTTTATGGTGTGTTTTTCTCTTTCTCCATGGCATGGGGACGTGATGTGTAGATGTGTGTGGATGGAAGAACCGAAATTATAATGCGAGTGGCTGCATGAGCGAGAAGCTGCCAGTGCCGACGCGCGGCGGCTGGCCGAGCACGAGCCGCGAGGACGAACCGGCCAGGTTGTCGTGGAGGCCGTTGAGCGCAGCCTCGGTCAAGAACTTCATCGAGGTCTCGAAAGTAATCTGCTGGAAGGCCGAGCCCTTGTTGGCCATGCCGATGCGGTTCATGGGCATGTAGCCACCGGCGTTGGTCATGTAGTCGGCGATGAGGCTCAAGTGGCGGTAGTCCACGCTAATACCGTACACACCGAACACGTCGTTGATCTGCTTCGAGATGGACGCACGCGCGGCCTCGACACCGTAGGTCTGGAGAACCTGGTAAATGTCGTTGGTCTGGAGTTGGTTCACATCGAGGATCTCATCGAACGCCCAGATCTCCTCAAAGTTGAGACCCTCGGTCTGCACGCACGGCGTCTCTTCCTGTGCATCACCGATGCGCTGCTGGATGAGGTAGCACCGCGAGATGCCGGGGCAGTGACGCACCAGCACCTGACGCGCGACCTTTTCCACGAGCGGCACCATGAGCAACGTCTTCGAGTGCGTCGGGAAGCGCAAACGCAGTTCGACATAGTTCTGCTTGCGGTTCGCGCCACAGTACATGAAACACGCCTTCTTGCGCACGCTCAGCGGCACGTTGAGCGACTCGAGACCGTTGGCCAAAAAGTCCTTCTTGCCCTGCGGAGCCGTCGCCGGCTCCGAGTCGCTGTCGCTCGAGTCCTCCGTGTCGCTGTTGCCCTCGGGGCGCGTGGCAGATGATGTCTGCTTGCCCTTGCTCTTCTTCGACTTCTTCGATGACGTGTTATCGTCGTCGTCATCCTCGCCTTCTTCCTGCTCGCGCAGCATGCGCTGCTCATCCTCATCGGCCTCACCATAGCCGCGCGACTCGTCACGCGCACCGAATCGCAGCGTGCCCTGCTCTTCGTCGTCCTCATCCTCGTCGTCGTCGTCGCTCTTCTTGCTCTTCTTGCCACCGATCGCGCCGGCCGCAACCTCGGCGACGCTTGAGACGCTCGCGCTGTCGCCAGCCTTCTTCATCTCGCGCGAGATGAGCGTGAGCAGCTTACCAATAAAGCTACTCGCGACCGTGCCGTACACTTCCTCGCTCTTGAGGCCGAAAGCACGGGCGATCTCCTTCATGCTGTAGAGCGTGAGGCGGATCGTGTACTCGCGCACCCAGAGCACACCATTCTCGCTCTGCTTGAACTCGTCAACGACACGAACACCTTCCTTGTGGTGGATGAGCTCGGCGAGCGACACACGGTTCAGACGACGCTCAACCTCCTTCGCGCGGTCGTTGTTCACGGACGGGCGCAGCGGAATCGTCATCATGGGCGTCGACATCTTCTGGCTCGCCGTCATGATGATCTCACGCAGACGCGGAATACCGAGCGTGACGTTCGCCGCACCGTGACCAGCCAAGTGGAACGTGTTGAGCGTCATCTGGGTCGACGGCTCACCAACACTCTGTGCGGCGATGACACCGACGTTTTCGCCCGGAGCGGCCATGCTGCGCATGTAGTTGACCCACACGAGCAGCTGGAACGCGTCCGGACCCACAGCGTGCTTCGACTGCATGACCGAGCGGTCAATCTCGTCGCCAGCGTCACCGCCAATGCTGTGCTTCTTCTTGGACTTCTTGGACTTCTTCTTAGCCCCCGCGAGCTCGAGGCAGTTGTTCGGGTTACGGGAGTTGTAGCTCTCAAGCTTGTGCTGGAGGCGCTCCGAGATGAGACCCACGTGGTCGTTGAGCGGCAGAGCCTGCATGACTGGGTCCTCAGTCGCGGCCTTAATGATGTCCACGCGGCCCGACATGGCCTTGGTGAGGTTGTCAGCGCGCTTGACCTTGAACTTGGCCGTGCGCGGAACGTTGAAGGCCTTGAGACCCGTGTCAAGGTACTGGACGTCGTACTTGCAATCACGACCGTCCTCGCTCTGCTCCGTGAGCGCGAGGATCTCAGCCGCGACCCAGCCTTCCTCGATGCTGCCGCGCTTCCACTTCGTCTCACCAGCCTTGAGGCGGCGGCACAGCACGCGCACACCAGCCTTCAGCACACTCGAAGCGCTGTTGTAATCGCCCTGCACAGCCGCGCGGGTCTCGGCGTGGAGCTGAAGCGGCTTCATGATGTCGAGCTTGGACTTCTCGAAGAACTGCGCGTCGATACCGTACTTGTGTGAGATGCTGCGGTGGTTCATGGCCTGGAACGAGAATTCCGAGTCCTTGCCCGAAAGCAGCGCGCTCTGCATCGGGTCCACACCATCCTCACCGTACAGGAACTGCACGACGTTACCGTCGCTGTTGCGCACCGTGTGGTCGTACCCGACCTGGAGGTCCTCCATGTGCTTCATGAGACAGCGCTGCAGGTAGCCACTACGACTCGTCTTGACGGCCGTATCGACGAGACCCTCGCGACCAGCCATACAGTGGTGGTAGTACTCCTGCGGGCGCAGGCCCGTCAGGAAACGATCCGTAATGTAACCACCAGCGCGCGGCGCCGGGTCGAACGGCTCGTACGACGGCAGCGAGCGGCCGCTGCACAAAATGGGCACACGGCGACCCTCGAGCGCCTGCTGGCCGAGACCACACGAGATCTGCGAGTGGTTCACCATCGAGCCCTTCGCACCCGTGAGCACCATGAGCGAGAACGAGTTGGCCGGGAACGGCTTGGACTGGCCGCTCGGGAGACACGTCTTGATGATGTCCGAGTTGGAGCCGTGGACGCAGCCCATCATGTGCGCGTCAAGCGCCGCCGCGTTGGCGGCAGCGTCAGGACCGCACAGCAGCACGCGCATACGCTCGCGGATCTGCTCGCGCTCGCGCTCGTTCATGCGGCGCTTCTTGCCACCGGCGAGCTCTTCCGACTTGCGCTTCTCCTCGAGCAGCTCCGTGAGTCCGGCAAACTCGGCGTACGCCTCTTCACCGTTCACCTCTGAGTCCTGCACGAGCTTGCGGCGGCGCTTCTCGGCCGGGCGGTTGAGCGTCAGATCCTCGAGCGCACACGTGTGACCGGCAAACTGAAGGTAGCACGTGAAAAGGCGACCGAGCGCCGTGAGCAGATCAGCAGCGATGCGCGCGCCGTAAATCTCGTAAGACGCATGCACAAAACCGTTCATCGATGCACCGAATTGGCTCTTGTCGAGCACACCCTGGAGCAGTTCGCCGTCGCGGAAGATGACAATGTGCTCGCCGTTGAGGTTGCCGTACAGGTCGCCCTTGATCTTGGCCTTGCTGTTGAGGTTGAGCTGCGGGAGACCCTTGGTGAGCAGCTTGAGCAGCGAGGTCACGACCTGCTTGCCCGTCCAGCGCATCTGCGGCTTGAGCATCGCCGGAGGCAGAATCTCGATGTGAGCCTTGTCCACGCTCATGCCCATGTCCTCCATGCTCGCCCACGCGTTGAACAGCAGCTGCATGTACATATCCTTGGTCAGGAATGTGTCGCGCTGCGTGAGCTTGACGCCCGAGTCAACATGGTCCTGGATCAGGCCTCGCAACGGCGAGCCGTCCGTGGGCACAAGGTACTGGTAGTCGTTAGCAGCGATGTTGTAGGCCTCCGAACGCGCGAGCTCGTTCTGCGGAAAGTGCATGTTCATCTCGTCACCGTCGAAATCGGCGTTGAACGTGTTGCAGTTCGCGTAGTGCATGCGGATAGTCTGCATCTTGGGGTTCGTGAGCACACGCGTGACGTGGGCCATCATACTCGGCTTGTGGAGCGTCGGCTGACGGTTCATGAGCACGACGTCGCCCGTCTGAAGGTGACGCCACACGCGCTTGACACGGTTCTTGCTGCTGCCCTGCGCACTCGCCGAGCGCGTGAGCAGCGTCTTACTGAGAGCCTCACGCTGGTGCGGCGAGCGCTTGCTCAGGTCGATCAGGCGGCCGGTCTCGCTCTCCACGAAGTTAGCGCCCGGGTGCACGTCGGGACCGTTGATCACGAGCTGGCGCATCTCCTCGACGTTCCACGGCGTCACGGGCTGTGGGTACGTGAGCGTCTTGGCAAAACGAAGAGGCACACCGATCTGGCTCGTGCTGATGTAAGGATCGGGCGAGATCACCGAACGCGCGGCGTAGTTGACACGCTTGCCCATCATGTGCTTGCGGAACAGACCTTCCTTCTTTTCGATGACCTGCTTGATACCGGGCGGTGCATCGCGCACCTTGGTGCTGTCCACGAGTCCGTTGACCGCTGACTGGAGTTCCGTCCAGAGCGTGAGCTTGCGCGCGAGGTTGATCGACTGTTCCGTGTCCTCATCCTCGTCGTCCTCATCGTCGCTCGACTTTAGCTTGCGCTGCTGCTGGTAGTTGTCGGTCTGCACGATGCTCTCCGAGAGCTGGAGGATCTTGCCGAGCGCCGAGTTCTGAGCGTGCTCAAACATCTTGTCGCCCATAAACACGGGCGGGCGGAAGCGCGAGGGCGCCACCGGCACGACGTTAAGAAAAAACTTGCGCCAGCCCTCGGCCTTGGCGCCGCGCACGCGGCCGTTCGCAACGCTTCGGTCGCCGTACAGCAGCTCCATGAGCCCGTCCTCGGTGCGCCACATCATCTGGAGCTGCGACTGCACTTCAAGCGGCGGCAAAAACTTGCTGCCGCTGTTGGAGTCCTCGGCGGTCGCGAACTTGTTGCTCGCGTCCATATCGACGTCCGAGTCCGAGTCGTCGCCCGAGTTGTCGTCGTCCTCACCGGCCGACAGGTTGCCCTGGATCGTGTCGAGCGCTGACGAGATCGTGAGGTTCTTTTGGCGGTTGACCTTGCGCGAGCGCGCACTGAGCGGCTTGAGGAAGATCTTGGCGTTCGCGTCCTGGCGCAGACCCGGCGAGATGGCGCCGCAGTTCTCGCACTTGGCCTTCATGCCCTTGAGGAACTCGGCGTGGAGCTTGTTGCGCTGCACTTCAAACACGCGCGGCAGCGGCGCGAGCTGCTGGCTCTTCTTCTGGTCCTTGACGGCCGAGAGCGCGAGGCGCTCGTACTCGTCGAGGATGGCCTGCTGGCGCTGGAACGTGCGCGCCGGCGGCTCGTCCTCGACGCCGTTGCGCTGCTCGAGCAGCTCCGAGAGCATGGCGGCCTCCTCGTAGAAGCCGTTGTCGAGCAGCAAGATCTTGACGCGCAGCACGCGCGAGCGCGCCGAGGCCGTGCGGAACTTGTGGCACGTGAAGCACTTGCGCTTGAGCAGGTTCAGCATCTGGCCAAAGAGCACCGGGTTGTACACGGGCACGGGCAGCTCGATGTGGCCCAAGTGGCCCGGACACTCCTTCTGCGTCTGGTGGCACGTGGGGCAGAGCACATTGTAGTCCACGGGGCCGAGCGCCGGATCGTAGAGACCGCCGAGCACGGCGTTGTTGAGCGAGTCATACGAGATGCGGCTCGTGAGCTGCTTGACCGAGAGGTCGCGGATCTCGTCGTCGCTGTAGAAGCCGAACGCGACCTCCCGCACTTCGTAGCGCAGGATCGTCTGGTCCGTCGCCGACTCCATGGCTGCTTACTGTCGGGTCGTCTTCCGGCCGGAATGAGGGCGCTCGCGGAAGGCGAATGGCCGCGAGCACACCCGTAGCTCTTCGCCATTGACCAATCCACTGGCAGCGTGGAGTGGAGCACACCAGTCGATTTTCCACCAATGAACATATTTTTAGTATTTACATCCAATCAAAAAGGATCTATTTATAGCGAATGTCTACGTGAGGAGTTTCAATGGCGCTTGATTGGACAAAATACGGTATGTAGCCATGTTTGGGAAAGACAGAGTGATGGTCATGATTTCGAAAAGTGCAGCAACGTCGCATGGGGAGGAACATGATCACGGCGCGGCCTCGTAGACGCCACAGTCGGCAATGACCACGGGCTGCAGCGGCTTGTCGCCCTTGTCCTTCTCCGTGTCCTCGATCTTGCGGACCACGTCCATGCCCTCGACAACGCGGCCGAAAACGACGTGCTTGCCGTCCAAGTGCGGCGTCGGCACCGTCGTGATGAAAAACTGCGAGCCGTTCGTGCCCGGCCCGGCGTTGGCCATAGACAAGAGACCAGGCTCCGAGTGCTTGAGGCGGAAGTTCTCGTCCGGGAACTTTTCACCGTAGATGCTCTCGCCACCCGTGCCATCACCGCGGGTAAAGTCGCCACCCTGGATCATAAAGCTCTTGATCACACGGTGGAACGTGCTACCCTTGTAGTGGAGCGGCTCGCCCGTCGAACAGTTTCCCTTCTCGCCTGTGCACAGCGCGCGGAAGTTCTCGGCCGTCTTCGGCGTGATGTCCTTGTACAGCTGCATGACAATCTTGCCGGCCGGCTCGTCACCGATCGTAATGTCGAAAAACACCTTCGGGTTGTTCGGGTCTGGCGTCGGCTCGACCTCAACCGCAGACTTATCATCGTACATCGAGACCTTGCCGAAGAGTCCGCCAAACACATTCTTCTCCTTCTCACGGGCCTCTTTCATCTTTGTCTTGAGCACATCCAGCTCGCGGCGCACGTCACGGTTCTGGGGGTCGAGCTTGCCGGCGGCCACGAGGTCCTCCTTAGCGCGGTCAAGCTCGTTAAGGTGCATGCGGCCAACACCACGGCGGAAGAGCGCCTTCACGCTCTTCGGGTCATTCGCGAGCGCCTTCGACGCGACGGAAACAGCCTCCGTGTACTCGCCCGTCTTGAGGAAGCACATCGCACTGTTCAAGTAGCACGTCGTCTGGAACTCCTGCATCTTCTTCTTGTCCTCCTCCTCAACATCGTAGAGGTCTTCCATGTACGAAGCCGCCTCCTTGTACTTGGCAGCAGCCTCGTCGAACTTCTTGGCCTTAAAGAGCTCCGTACCCTGCTCCTTGAGCACCGCGCCTTCAGCAAGTTTCTCATCGGCGTCCATCTCCCACATCTCCTTCTTCTTTGGGCTAAAACCCAGCAGCTCGACGTCAAACTTGAGCGTCGCGTTCGCCGGGATCTTCGGCGGGCTGCCATTCTCGCCGTACGCGTACTCGGGCTTGCACGTGAGCACAGCCTTCTCACCGACCTTCATGGTGGCAAATCCCAGGTCCCAGGCCTTGATCACATTGCCACGGCCCAACACAAACTGCACACCACGCCATCGTCAGGCTCTGCGGGCACCATTCGGAACCTGCCGCGCCTCAAACGCACCTTGAACTCGGATTGGCGATCGCGCGAGCTGTCAAACTTGCTGCCGTCAAGCAGCGTGCCCGTGTAGTGCGCTGGACAAGGAAAGCGAGTCGCGACTCGGTCAGAAAAGGCCAAGACATCCCGTTCGTGCCGCGACGGGCTCACTTACCGCGCACTTCGTAGCCCTCGGGCGGCGACTCGCCCGAGCCTTCCTGGTACACGCTCTTGATCACGCCGCCGTCGCCCGAGATGTCGACTTCACGCAGGAATTCGTGCTGGTCCGCCATGGTGCTACTTCTTCTCCACTCGATGGAAAGTCTTGATGTGATCCCGCTTTTCTCGTCCCCAGTTGTCAACCTGCGGGGGGATCTGTGGAGGAAGAGATCCCCCATGCAACCACCTGTGAGGTTTATCTCCAGAACGTGACATGTTTACACTTGATGTTTGTATGAAACGAGGTTTTATTGAGACCACCATGGAAGCTTCGATGTGCATCGGTTTTACCAGGGATCGATGGAGTAGCCATGATGTGTCTCTGAAACCGGAACATTCTGGAAGACACGTGGAGGCGGCCGCCTGAAGATTGCTCAGTGCCGCATGGTGTGGAAGTCAAAGTCGAAGCGCTGCGGCTGACCGGCATGGGGAGCGAGCACGCTCAGCTCGGGTGTCCACTCAAACACCGGATTGTTCTCGTGCGTGGGTCCGGACTGTGCATCACACTCGAGCCGCTGCAGCTTGTCGAGTGACGTCACCTTGGCGTCGATGGCACCGTCTAGCGAGAAGTAGCTCGGGTCTGCTTCCAGATCGTAGCGCGAGGCCACGGCATGAGATGCATGGCCTTCTGAGAGCGGGTCGGTGTGCCAGTTGTTGGAGCGCATGACGCGCTTGAGGTCGTCAAACGACTCGATCGTCGGCGCGTCGCGTTTGAAGATCTGGGCCCGCGCGCAGCGGTCGTGGCTCCACGAGGCACTGTTATTGCTCGCTTTGTACTTGTCGGCGAACCCTGACCGCTCATAGATGGAAGGGTAGTAAGGAACGTTGTATGAGCCCCAGTAGCCTTGCGCATTGATGACGCTCGACACATCTTCAACGTGGATGTAGCCCGGAAGTTGCTCGAGTACTGTGAGGCCATACTCACCAAAGCCAGTACCCTTGACGAACTTGTTTGTATCCACGATCATCCACTGGTTGTTGTATGTGCCGCTGTTGTACCTGGAGAAGGTATCCGCCCATGACACACCATCTGTGGCCAATACGTTCGCGACCTTCGAGCGCAACCAACACGGTACGCTTTCGGGGGTTACGAGTTTGTAAAGAGCATCATCAAAGACACCATTTGTTGTCTCCATCACTCCCAGCCCGGCATTTGTCATGTACCAATCGTCGACAGATGAAAGAAAGCCTGGGCTACTTGACATGCTGATTCGCCTCTTCATTGCAGTTGTTCGGTCGCTCCCACTTGGAAGTGGCACCTCGTAGTGTTTGAAAATTCGATTCATCGATGCAAATGTGTCCCACGTCGCGTGACCCCACATCAAATCACTGAAGTTGGGGAGGATTCGGATCAGTGCGGAACATTTGAGGTTCTTGACAAATGTGTAGAAGTCGTTGGATGAGGCAACGGCTTCACTCGGTCGTGTTTCTCGACCAATTACCGATACGAGATCTTCCAAGTCGCCATCCGCATTGAGCATGAACAAGTCGAGGGGTGAAGCAAGCGCGTTGGACTGCGTCGCGTGAACGTAGCCAGCATAAAGACCATCAAACTGCGCTAAAATGGAGCTCATTGTCTCCCAATACTTGGTGTCTGGCAAGCCCGGATCTTCTTCATGGTTACGAATTTGCTTGCGCATCCACTCCACGTTCTGACGGAAGAATTTGTGTAGCGCTTGTACCGTTTCCTTTTCAGATTCGTCACCGTTGGGGAAGAATGTGAGGTAGACATTGTTGAAGTGCTGGTCAATACGATGGTGTGTCAGCACGCCTTCAGCGTAGCCGGCAGCGAACATGATCTCTTGGCGTCGACGCCGCGCGACTTCCACGTCCTTGGACTCATCT
Source organism: Pythium rishiriense (assembly GCA_023335895.1). NCBI lineage: Eukaryota > Oomycota > Peronosporomycetes > Pythiales > Pythiaceae > Pythium > Pythium rishiriense. Next base: position 24,552 of record JAADVT010000363.1, read on the forward strand.
TCAGTGAGATCGGCTGTCTTTACCCAAAGCTGTGACCAGCCAACCGTGTCCAGGCTGTCATTAAAAACACCCACAGCGTCCGTTGCAGCAAATGCGTCCGGTTCTCCGAACTCGGTCTTGATGACACCTTCTGCAGTCCGATATACGCGAACTCTTTGAACTGCGGCAGTATCGGCAGTAGCAGTCGACGGCACGATCCCAGGGCTCCCGATGGCATCTGGACCTGTGTTTGTCGAGGACTGATGAGCGATAATGATCACTCCGACGAACAAGAGGAATGACGCAACACCAAGAAGCAGCTTGATGCGACCAAACCATTGATGGCCTTTCTGAACACGCCACCGTTCTTCATCGACGACAGCGGAAAGTTCGGCCTTGCTCTGCCCTCCTTCTTTAAATGTCCCGTACCGATCGGACACAGTCGGATCTCGCTGCACCACCATGGAGGCTGATTGTCTTGCGACCAGGAATCTTGCGCAATGAGCGGATGCGATTGTAAAACACGTGGAATACCCTGGTGGCGAAGAACTGACAGTTGCTTCCGGGTGCACACGAAAGGGCACTTCCACGACCTTTGGTTCAATGATTCACTTCTGTTGTCTGGACACCAGCGCGCATGTGACGAATGCTTCGACTGGTCGCGTTTAACGAAGTAAATTGTATTGAGCCATGCTGGCAACAAGGCTCAGCTCGCACTCCTCCCGCACCCTCTCAATCTGCGCCTTGTAAAATGCTCGATCTCGCTCGTGCTTCTTGCGCAATCTATCCTTACCGATTGACGACAATTCCAGCCGTACCTCTACTTCACGCGCCACCTCTCGCTGCATCTCTTCGACGACCATGAGACGCACTTGCTCAGCGTATTGGGCCTTCATTCTTTCCAAGATCTTGATTTCCGTTGCCTGCCGATGTTCTCGATCGATATCTTTTCGCTGCAGCTCAGATCGTAGTCCGCGGATGGACGTCTGGAAGCTATGCTCGGCGCGCTGTACGCATCCATCCCATTAGTAGTGTACTCGAATCTCTCCGACAGAGGCATGGCCACAGCAATTCTCGTACCTCGACGCGCGCTTGTTGATCTTGCTGCCAGTTGACCGTTGCACCCATCGGCCGAGTGGACTGGGTCTCCGGGAAATAGGTCACACGCTCCTGGTCGGCGTTGTTGGACGTGGCCTGGCAGCCCTGATGTATAGCTTTCCGCGAGGGCGAATGCACGAGCGGTGGCAGCGACGACGATAGCGGCGACGGCGACGCGCCTACTCGCAGCGGCTGCTTCCCGGGAGACGGCGCTCCATTCTGGGTAGGCGCAAGCGCCTGGGGCTTGGCATTTGGCGACGCGAGCACGATCCGCTCGCCCGTTTCGGCGTCACGCACCTCCATTTACGCCCACTCCGCGGCGTGCTCCACATACACCACACCCATCCCTTCGGTTCCATGTTTGCAACCTGCGACTGTGGGGTATTGGTTTCATGAATTCGTACTTAACCGAATTTTCGCGCGGAAAACTTGGTCCTGTGGAGTGATGGTCTCGGCAATCTCTCTCCAGCCCCCAACCGCCGCGACCGATGAGGCAGCATCCCACGGGGCGGTGGTAAATGACCCCACTACGAAGACGCCCGGGCGAGCGCTTCACGGGAATAGTGTGCGTGTGTGAGCGTCAGTGTTCTCAGTAGGACGGTGTGACGTTCGCGACCATGAAGGACGAGAAGGAGGGCCAGAATGAGGCCGAAAACATCCGCGTGGCCGTGCGGTGCCGCCCGATGAACGAGCGCGAGCTGCGTGAGCAGGCGACCTCGTGCTTTGTCGCGCAGGACGGCAACGCCGTGCTCACGAACCTCGACAATCCGGCCGAGCGGCACGAGTTCGGTTTTGACCACGTGTACGGCATCGACACGCCGCAGATCCAAGTGTTTAACGATATTGGCGCGCCCATTCTCGACAAGGCCTTTGGCGGCTACAACGGCACGATCTTTGCGTACGGACAGACAGGAAGCGGCAAGACCTTCAGTATGAACGGTGTCCGCGGGCACGACGAACTCGAGGGGCTCATCCCGCGCATGAACCGCGCGATCTTCGAGCGCATCGCGCGCGAGAAAGTCGAAGACCCGCAAAAGCTGTTTCTCGTCGAGTGTTCGTTCTTCGAAATCTACAATGAAGTGATTTTTGACCTACTCGACTCGAGTGGGAATTCAAAGAAGAACAAGGCCGGCCTGGAGATCAAAGAGCACGCCGTGCTGGGCATTTACGTGAAGGACCTCCAAGAACGCGTCGTGGAGAGCCGTGACGAAGTCGTCGATCTCATGCAGCAAGGGCAGAATGCGCGCACAGTAGGGTACACGCAGATGAACGCAGAGAGTTCGCGATCGCATTCGATTTTTGTCATCAAGATCCACCAAAAGGATGCGACCGATGAATCGAAGAACATATTTGCGAAAATCAATCTGGTCGATTTAGCTGGTTCAGAGCGCGCAGCGTCAACTGGTGCTCAGGGCGATCGACTGAAGGAAGGTGCCAACATTAACAAGAGTCTCAGTGCGCTGGGCAACGTCATCAATGCACTGGTCGAAGCCTCACGGGCGGGTAAGAAGGTTTTCATCCCGTATCGAAACTCCAAACTCACGCGTGTGCTCCAAGAGTCGCTCGGAGGAAACAGTTTGTGCTCTATGCTCGCAACTTTATCACCAGCGAATATCAACTTTACGGAGACGTTGAGCACTTTGAAATATGCCAGTCGGGCAAAGGCGATCAAGGTGAACGCAAAGAAAAACGAGGCCTCGAGTCAGATTAGCCAGCTGAACGAGGAGATTGCTGCACTTAAAAAGAAGCTAACAGAACAGACGTCTGCGACACTTGGTCTCGATCCAAAGGAGAAAGAAGAAATCGTCAAGAAGTATGAACAGCAAATCAAGGAGATGGATCGTGTGCGGATGCAGACGTGGGAAGACAAGGCCAAGCTCTCGAAACAGCACGAACTAGAACGTAAGCGCCTTGCCAAGGAAAAGGCTCTTGCTGACCAGAAAGTTCGAGAAGAAAGAACGCGCAAGTGGAAGTTGCTCGAGGAGAAAGGGGATGTTGAGTTGATGCTTCGGGCGCTGCGTGACTTGGACCGTTCAATTCCGAATCAGAATGCTGCTGGTGCACCCCCGTCGAATCCTTCAACCGAGGAGAAATGGCTGACGAAGGCGCAAGCGATGAGAGTGCTCGAGACCGAGGCAAAAGACCACCGAACGATGATAATGGTTTTCAAGGATGCTGTCGACAAGGACGTTGATCAATGGGCAAAAAGGCTTGTTCGACACGATTCGACGACTACAGCAGCAGCGAAGCGTGACGATACAGCGGCAACGCATATGATTGTGAACCAACTATGCTCCAAGATGCAGAACGTATTTGATGAGAGTAAACAATTGGCGCAAATGGAGAAAAAACTCATCGAAGATGGCTGCGAACTAATCAACGAAATGATGAGTGAACTTATCAAGTTTAAAGAGAAGAGGAAGTTAGCAAAGGCTCCACTAGCCAAACCGACTACCGCCAGCGGCGCGGCAGCTGCACAGCAAAGCAAAGAAGATGACCAGATCCAAGAGGAGCGCGAAAAGGGCCTATCAATGACGCTTGCACTAATCCAGCGCCAACGAGCCAAGCTTATCACCACTATCCGCACAGAGCGCCAGAAAATGTTCAATCTAGCAAAAGTGAGTGCCCAGTTTGTCAAGTACATGGAAAGTTACGTTGTTGCACTCGAATCTGTCCGCGATACGCACTCACCCGACGCTTCAGGAAGCCTCGATAAGTGGAAAAACACAAAGGAAAATCTTGTGAAGGCCGTCGAGGCGTGGGAGACCGAGTTGCCAAAGACAAAGAAACTGGAGGAAAACGCTGCGACGGCCGCTGACTCCATTCCAGTTACTTATATACCGAAAGGTGATGTAGCAGCACTCGGCCTCGAGTCCAAGCTCGTTGGCGATGACTGTCTGTACGCGTCGTCGCGCAAAGCGGATGCAAAGCTGATGCGTATGAATAGTCCACAGTTCTGGCAGCCTGACGAACAAGACCCTGTGCCATTCCTGGTCGTTGACCTAGAATTTCCTCGGTTTGTCCAATCTGTAGCAATTCGGGGTGGGAACACTGCTGGATCTCCACCGATTGCTACTTCTGTTACGGCCGGAGGAACACCAGGAACGGACCAGCCACTAAAAGATGTGTCGTCGACGCTTAACACATCCTTCCAGCTTAAAAGCCCGGATGAGCTCAAGGTTATTGCTGAAAAGTACAAGCAAAACGAAATTACCGGTGAAAGCGAGCAGATCTACGAAATTCTTGGGCATGTCATGTCCTGGAACGATTTGCTGAAGTCAACTGTCCTTCCCGTCAAGCTGTTAGCACGTCCACCAGTGAGGTTCTTGCACGACGTCATCTCCATCGTGATCCATAACACAGGCTACGCTAAAGACCTCTTTTCCGCCACGGAGCGTGATTACACCAATCTCAACACGAAAACTGAGAGAGCTGACTATCTGACAAAGATTCTTGATTTTGTTCAAGAAGATTATCGCAACAATGGCGAAAGTCAGAATGTTGTGATAGCTGCGAGTGCATCGAACATCCTGGCTGGAAAGGAGCCCACGGACACACTGAAGTTCCTCGGATACTTTGCGCTTGCAGCGATCCAGTGGGGCATTATGCACCCACCTCCAGCTGCTGCTCGACTTGGCTCGAATTCAAATTCGACGAGTGAAACTTTAGCAACCACAACAGGCGAAGAGAAGGTGAATTCTGCCCGAGGTGAGCAGACTGAGGTTGAAAACCAGAAACCCGCAGGTCGGAGCGGATGGGTAAAGAAGATGCGGATCTCGACAAGTCTCACAGGAAAACAGTGGCGAGTTCTCGGCGACTTCGACGCTAATTCTGATGACACCAGCCTCCACATGATAACGTTTCCTGCTGGTACCAATGCTGTAGGACGATTTGTTCAGTTAACGTGCATTGATTGGCACGAGCTTCCACTCTTTCAAGTTGAGATCTATGGTCAAGAGGCAAGCGAGAGCGACGAATTGGTCAAATCAATGGACATTATGGGGTCAAAGGCCAGTCATATGATCCAGCAGTTGCTATCTTCCGCAGCTTTGTTCGTTGAGGAAGCTAGGGCGTCTTGGGAGAAGGCAAAAGATGCAGAGCGAGAAAAACAGGAGGAGCTCATCAAACTCATGGCAGAAATCACGCGTTTGAAGCAGGCAAATTCCCAGTTTGAAAAAGAACTCAAGGAATTACAACAAGCCAAAACAACTCTCCAACAAAGCGTAAAGACTGAGTCAAAGAAGTTTGCGGACGAGAAGGGCAAGTGTGAGAAGCTTCAAAGCGAGCTACATGAGAGCACGGCGTCTATTGCCGAGTTGAAGAAAGAAAAGGAGAATCTTGTCGTTAAGCTAAATGAGCACACACACGCGATCCAAACGATGACATTGCAAGTGTCGGAACAAAAGAAGGAGATCGAGTCGTTGTTGAAATCGAAAGCAGGTCTTGAGGAGCTATGCACAAACATGCGCAATCAACTGCAGTCAAAAAGCGTCGACGAAGGCCATCAAGAATCGAAACTCGCAAGTGTTATGAGTGATATGATGGCTGTAAACGTCCAACTCGAAGAGTTCCGACGACGGTATGAGACGTCTGAACAGATGCGGAAAGAACAGGATGCAGCAGGCCAGAAGATGCACGC
>JAADVT010000364.1:0-30259 GCA_023335895.1 Pythium rishiriense
TGGCGTCTTCAACTGCTCGTCGTCCGGGCGGCGGTGGTCGACGAGGGGAGAGAATCACACGAAAGGCGGGGGGTGGACGCACACGCGCGCGGGGGGAAGATGAAGATCTGGACCGAGACGCGAGATCCGCGGGTGGGTCGATTTAGCAGCTCTTGGGGGCCAGGAAATCCAGCGTGCGAGTTCTCGACGGGAGAGTGTGGGCGTCGGCGGTCAAGGTCAGTCGGTCTGTTCCCTTTCTTTGGCCTTTGCCGACCCACGTTCGTTCTTCTTTTTCTCTCCTGGTTCTCTCAGGAAGGTGATTAAAACACATGTTTCAAACAGTCCACCATTCACAAAATAGGGTGTGAAAAGGTTCAAACTTGCGTGTCGCTCCATGAGCTGGAAACTTACCCGGTTTTGGCAGTTGTTGGTAATGGGGCAGGGCTGGGAAGGCGTCGTGACGATGGAATGGGCGTTGCATGCATGTGTGCTCGCACGGTGCGTGCATAGGGAGTGGGGAGGATCTTCCCATTCGTGACACTGTTTTTAGGTTCGCTCACATGAAGAACTTTTGGGAGGACGACGGCGCTGCGCGACAGTGGAACGGGCATTAATTTCGACGCCTTCAGACATGATAAATGGGAAGTCAATGCGAAAACTGCATTACAGTTGCTGAGCAAGGTTACTGCTGCGGGCTGGTCGAAAGATCGATAATCCTTTAATTTCTTTCTCTCACCACCCGAGTCCCATCGGTCCCATCGGAATCTGAGCCGATTGAGGGATTTACGGAATCGGTTTGATCTGTCGATTCGACAAACACGGAACACCACACTCACTATTGAGATCAAGCAATGTAGAGGCACAGGAAGGCAAAATTGGTGACAACGCACCTTGAAGTGGAGGGTAATGAGCGAGAACACGAAACATTTCAGGTCCTGCACGAGGTAGTACAAGACACGCAGTCCCTCCGGGTCCTTGCTGTCTTGAACGTCGAGGAGCGAGCCGATCTTCGCGCACTACGAGGCGGCGTAGTAAACAAATTCAGGCCTTGCGTCAACCCAACCAGCGTATGCACACCATCATACCGTGAACGAGATGTGTTCATCGTCGAGAATGATCTCAAGCTCCTGACGGCCAACTCGGTCCGGCTCAGGCCACTCCTTGTCGTCTTCCCTATGGAGAACCGCGAGTCAGCTATCCAAGGAGACGCACATAGCAAGTGACAATTGATTTGACGAAGCCCGTACTTGGTGATTTCGCTGTCCCGAATGATGCGCTTGATCTCGTCGATGACCGACTGGGAGACAGTGACTACGAACGTGTGGAGCGCCGTGCCCGGCGTCAGCGCTCTTTCGATCTTGAGCTCTGACTGTCAACAGCGCTACACGCACCTTCTTTGCGGATCATCGAGTCCTTTTTGTAGTTTGAGTTGTTCGCGTAGCGGAGTTTCCCGTCTGAGCGGAACTCAAACTCCATGAACTCGTGGCCGAACTTGCCGCGGTGGCCAACGCTGTTTGGGTGGGCATGATCAACAGCACGAGCGTCAGATTCGCGTCTGGTCACGCTGGATCACAAAGCGCGTGGCCTCTGAAGCCATCGGGACACGCGCACGCACTAGTATCGCAGGTAGAAATCGTCGTCGCGCGCCATCTTCTCCTGTTTCCCTTCGCCGTTGCGCTAGGATAACTGTTGGGTTTGCCGCTCGAGCTACATGTTCCTCAGCTTAGCTTAGCTCTTATGTGTACAGTTTTAACCAATATATTTTCGTCTATCCCACTTTATGTTATGCTATTGGGTTAAAATGTGTTTCCAGGAAGTGCGGGAAATGCGGTGGTTTGGTCGAAATGACCCCCCGCGTTTTGTTCAAAACTCCGCCAGTTCGATCGCCCCACAGGACAGCGACGCCTCCCCCGCGCTTTCCCGTGACGCCGACCGCACGACGTCCTCAACGCGACACACGAGTCCCGGAGTGGCGAAGGCACCGCCGACACACTCATCCCCACGTTTGAGCGCGGGTTGAACGGTGCTCCGCCCCCTCCAGTTGAGAACACTACTCGATTGGTTGAAGCCGTGGTGAGTGGACGAACTCACTCCTGTGTCACCAGTGCCGGGTATGTGGATGCCTTGTGAAGGAGAAGCTGACGTGATTGATTTGTTTCGCCTGCGATCACAATTAGCGATCGAAACAGGATGGCAGACTCACCTGCGACACCAAAGTCACAGTCCACGGAGGGGGCGTCCTCCCCGACTGCAATTTCCGCCAACTCGAAAGCCCCAGCCCGACTAAACACAAAGAAGCGACCCGCTGCTGTATCCTCAACAACACCGACAGCGGAGACGTCCTCGTCTTCGAATAGTGCCTCCAAACCTCGTGTGACGCGTCGGGAGCTGAAGAAGCTGACTGAGATGGATCTAGAAGAAAAAGACGACGTCCCAGCCGGTACGCGGATTCTCAACGTGCTGAGCTTCATTATGTTGCTCATCTGACTGACTAAATCATTGTGGGCGTGCTATTTAGGGGTCTCATCCATGACGGGAAAGCTTTTCAGTGACGATGGGGTTCAACCAACAGTCACTCCGAGTAGTCTTCACGACGATTTCGTCAATCTGATGAAAGCTCAAGGGCTGGAAAAGATGGCCACTGAAGCAGGCCTCATGAAAGATGGAGCTCTAGTTGATATCAAGCAGGAACCAGGCCTGGAGACACCGAAAACCTCGGCTAGTTCAGGAAAGCGACCACTCTCGGCGCTGAAGTCTGAACCAGACAGCCCGAGTTTCTCTAGCCCGTACGTAATATCCGCAAGAACAGTTGCGCACGTTACGGCTGTTGACATTTACGTTCCTCGCTCAGCATGTCGGCAAAGAAGCGCAAATATCTGAAGATTCACAAAGGACTGCGCCATTTCAGTATGAAGGTGTGTCAAAAGGTGGAGGAAAAAAACGTGACTACGTATAACGAAGTTGCAGACGAACTTGTGAAAGAGTTTGTGACCATGCGACCAAACGATGCGGTGCGTGGACTCTCTGCTTCTTGCTCATGATCCCAATCGTGCCTGACTGGGAAGACTCATCTGTCTTAGGTTTACGATGAGAAAAACATTCGTCGCCGAGTGTATGACGCTCTGAATGTCCTGATGGCAATGGATATCATTTCCAAGGAGCGAAAAGAGATCCGATGGAAAGGGCTTCCGACTAGCTTGCAGCATGATGCGGAGATGCTTATTGTGAGGTTTTGACAAAATGAACCTGGTCGCGCCGATTCATCCGCTGAACTGCTTGCATGTTTACAGGCAGAACGAAACGAACGAATGAAGAGCATCGACCAGAAAAAACAGCATTTGCAAGATCTGCTCGTACAACAAGTCGCGATGAAGAACTTGTTGAAGCGCAATGCGAAGCGACGGAAAGAAGCAACATCAGATGCCCAGCGCGACGAAGGCCGCATTTTCTTACCATTCATTGTGGTGAACACGAACAAAGACACAGTCATCCAATGCGAGATGTCGGAGGATCGGCAAGATATCTTCTTCAACTTCAGCAACCCATTCGAGATCAACGACGACACTGAAGTACTTCGAAGACTCAAGCTTCACAAATGTCCATTCGATGAGCTCAAGGGTATCGTGCCAGAAAAGCTGATGTCGTATTTACCAGCTGAGTGCGAGTCGAAAAGTGATGAGAGCTGAACAACGGAGTAGATTAGTTACGTGGTTTGTAGTGTTATTTCCGAGCAAACTCCAATCCAGAGAGAGTATGCCACGAAAGGACTTGCACTGGAGAGGCAAAGATGATTAAAATGGTTTGATCTCTTATTGGACTAGTGATGCTACCAATTTTGTCGTGAGACGGTGAAATACTAGTACATGGCTTCCGACGCACCACGGAGGGCTTGTTGCTGCTGGCGGCACCTAGGATACTCCGAGGCTTCATTCACCGCGGACACCGATGATGGAGTCTAAGCGTCCAAGGACGCTCCGCTCTTTTGTTCTAAATGCGTTGCTTTCGAGCGGAAGGCGTGACCCTTTGGCTTCATGGTCGATCATTCGACAGATGTGGAGCGGTGACCGGCAACAACCTCGGCATAGGTGCGTTGCCGCGGCTTCTGCTGGGTCGCAGCGGGCTCGGTGGTGAGGAGAACCCATTCATCTCCCTCACCAGTCGTGGGTCCGTCAAACGCAGCAGTAGTGTCGGGCTCTGGCGCCGCGGTGGTCGACACGGTGTTCTTGGGGACTGTCCACCCGATCGATTGGAGAAGGCCGTCGAGCATCGTGGCTGCGTCTTGGGTGGGATTGGAGGGGAGAATCTCGGAATGGCGGAGGGACCTCGATGGAAAGGAGGCGTGAGTTGAGGTTGAATCTCCGGCGCTGCCACCTTCCTTCTTTCGTTTCTTCAGCTGACGTCTCTTGAGATGGTGGTAGCCATGTGTCGTCGTCGCAGCAACTTCAATGACACGGCAAAGAAGAACTTGCAAGAGTGCCACCTCGCCGAAGTGACTACTATGGTACCCTGGCTGACACAGAAATTTCGTTCTGTCCCGCACGACACAGACGCATTTTCCGATCATGAATTTTCAGAATGCTGCACGAGAAGATCTCTGGTTTTAGGTTTCTTTCGTTTCTGGTGAGCACTGTGTATGTGTAGCGATTCGTGGTCCTGCTTTTGGCCAAGTGTTCTGAAGTTTCGGCAATACTTGCAGATCAATTCTCCCAAACACGCTACAAGCGGGTCCTGGAACACCAGGCACACCATCGTACGTTTTCATTGGAAAATTGAATCGAGCGAGTCAGGCTTCAGATTGAAGTTTGGCCCAAATCAAGGTCTCCTCGCTTGAGGATTCGAACCCTGGGGTAGCTCGCTGCCCCATCGCTCCTCTCAGCGAAAGCCTCCTCCCCTTCCCACTTCAATTCACTGCTCTCCTTTTCACAGCTGAACCACCTCCGTCCCAGTTTTTCGAGTTTGGGTGCCAAGGAAGCAGCTCGCACGTCAGAAAAGTACCTGATTGGATGAAATACGCACTGTCGTCCCTCATCAAGATTTCCCATAACCCTAACGCTGCCATCCCGCAGGGTGGTAAATTACACTTTGGAAGCAAACGCTTTCCCGCGGCCGCCCCCTCCAAGGGCACACGAGACACATCTTGAAGCATGTGGCGGTCATTTATGAGTGATGGTCGTTGGTCATTTATCAGATCAGCTTGAACTTTGGCACAGGAACCTTCGAACTTTCGGTAAGAAACGGCCCTCGATTTCGAAAAAATACGACCAATTATCGCAGGGATACCGAGGTATGTTGCGCGAGCGTGGGCGTGGGCGGAAGAGCAGACAACAGTCACCTCCCCCACTGCGACAGAGACAGCGAGGCGACCGCGGGAGCTCTCATTCGGCAGCAGCAACGCGTCGCGGCACCCCGCGCGCCCCCGACCTTCCCAGAGACACACGGAACCACACTCCACCCTCCCCCCCCCTTCGGCCCGCGCGCGCGTCGCCGTCCACGGCGGGGAGATCTGCCGTTTCCCCCTCCCCCTCCCTCTCCCTCGTTTCCCCCCCGGACAGCCAAGATGCACCAGCGCACGCGCCATGCGTCGCTCGACTTTCCGCGGGCCAACCACCGGCTCTCGCCGCAGGAAGAGTGGTGCGAGTTCCTCTCGACGAGCATGGCGGCGCTCACGACCGACGAGGACGACGACGTCGGGTCGCGTTCGCTCAGCAGCCTGAACGGGCTCGAGCTGCGCCGAAGCGGCAGCGCGCTCGAGCCCACGGCGGCGCCGCCACGCCGCGCGCGCGAGGAGCCCGGCGCGAAGACCGCGTTTGCGGTCAGCGCCGCCAAGCCGCAGCGCCGCGACTCGTTCTCCGAGTCGCTGACGTCATCGACGGGCTCGTCGCCCGCTGGCGCGGCGGCGTGGCGACCGTTGGGACGTCGAGCGTCAGCTCATATTGTCTCATCGTCGAACCAGTTGGACCACCATTTTGAGTACGGGTTTGATCTCCCGCCGTTCGCGCAGACAAACGGAGCAGGAAGCAATGGCAAGAAACTCACGCACTCGTCCAGCTTCCGCGACATGGCGCACGGCCAGTCGTCGTCTGGGTCATCGTCGTTCGTCGAGTCGTCGTCGTCTGATGAGGAGACCACTGAGGTCTTGGACAACAACACCGCCATCGACCGTGAGGCGTTACGTCCAGCTCGAATCGACGTCGAGCGCAGCTACGCGTCGTCGCCGCTGGCACCACTGACCCCTTTCCAAGAAGATACCCACTCGCTGAACGTGGATACGCGTGTGAACCCGGCGCTGCACGCCAAGTCCCCGGTGCTGGGTTCTCGTAAGGATTCACAAACGTGGCAGCTTCAAGATGAAGAGCTGCTCACATCCCCGCGATTCGGACAGTTTCGTGCGTCACTCGAAGAAAGCGCCGCCAGTATGTTTGGTGGTGGGATGGGTCTTTTCGCAGAGTATGTAATTCGCACGTGCTCGATCGCACAATCGTAGGGATTGTCCACACTTACCTGGACTTGATGTGTGCGTCTTTTAGGGAACTGAACAACAACCAAGCGAGTGAAGTGCGTGAGACAAGAACACGGTGAGTAACCAACTCGACGTGGTAGATTGCACTCCTCGAGTCTTTGTTGTTTACACTGAATTACGTGGTACGTCCAGAGCTACCAAGGATGCGCGTGCTTCGTCTGTGGACTTCACGTACGCCCACCCGAGCGAACTCAACCCACCACTACCGCCTCAGGAGCCGCAGTTGCAGCGATTGCGCGCTCGATCGTTCTCGTACTCGGCTGGATTTGGAGGGAACAACTACAATCCCGCGTTCGTGAACAAGCAATACGTGCCACAGCACCCATCGCAACCAGACTTCCCGGTGACGATGCGGCAGTTCCATGCCGGTGCGCCTGCGCCGCCGCAACCGACGACCATGGGCTCCATTCGTCCTCCGCGTGTGAGTATTCCACCAAGTGACGCCCATGCGTACCACCAGCATCAGCACCAGCACCAACCCCAGCATCAAGTACAGCACCAGGCCGCGCCTCCGCAACCGTACCGACGCTACTCGACCGACTTTGCCGCTCCTCCACCATATCCGGATCAAATCCCCCAGCACGAACCTGAAGTGGCCTTGCATCGATCACACAGCGGACGAGGCATCCGCTCATACAGCATGGAGTACTTCCAGACTAACCAGCGCGTGCGCACTCACTCGCTCGAGGGCAATCAAATGTTCGCTCCTGCTGCACCGCCGGCGGAATACCCAGTTGTGAACCGTCATGCCTCAGGAGCTGTCTCGTACGAATGGCCTCGATCACCTGTGGCTCCCCCACTCCCTCCAGACACGCGTATGAACTCCAGCAACCAGTACCCGCCACCACCGCCCGAAGCGTACTACGAGATTGAGTTCAAGCGCGGGCGCACCGAATTCTTCGCCGGAAATGCGGGTTTTAATCCCGGGGAATATGTGAAGGTTCGTCCAAAAAGTTTCCTGAGTTGTCATCAACGCATCTACTAATGCCGCTCTGAATACTTCAGGTTGAAGCCGATCGAGGTGAAGATATCGGGCGAGTGCTTCGACGCGTCACTGACATCTCGAAGATAACTGGCGGCTCCAGCGTTGACCAGCCAGGGATGGGAGATGACCCCCTCGGGCGCTCGAAGCGCCATGAGTTGCCAACAAAGCGAGTTATCAATGTTGCAAACGCGCGCGAGTGCGACATGCTCAGCGAGCAGGTACGTTTATTCATGCTACTCGGTCATGGTTCGTGTGATAATGATTATTCACTATTTCTATGAAACAGCGCAAAGAAGAGCACGAAGTGTTCGAAGTTTGCAAAAGCAAAGTCCGTCAGCGCCTGCTACCTATGAATGTGATCGACGCAGAGTACCAGTTTGATCGCCACAAGCTCACGTTCTTCTTCGAGGCCGATCGGTGCGTGTATTGTCTGAATGTTGACTCGGTTTCTCTCCACACAACTAATTCGATTGATTTCGTGTTCAGACGGATCGATTTCCGCGAGCTGGTTCGTGACTTGTTCGCGATCTATAAGACTCGAATTTGGCTGCAGCAAGTTGTACCAAGTGGCAAGAAACCCATGAGCGAGCTGGAGATGAATTAGAACGCTGCATCCTGCAAGACATCAAGGGGACGAGGCACGACGGTGTTTTCTCGACGTAGTGCACATGCCCCGTCCACGACGCGCCGAACCAGTTACTGTGTCGATGCCTGTCGAAAGTGTCGTGTTTAGATTTGGATATATATACTAGAGGACGCGCGCCAGGAGGAAAGTGCCGCCCCGAGCAAGCCCCCCAATGCGCGAAGAGACACCCAGAGCGCGTGAAGGAGAGAGGCAACGAAAAACACACTACGAAAAAGGGAGGGAACGCCAAGCGCGAGCACGTCAGAAGCAACCACACTGAAGTCCCTGGCGCAGCGAGTAGAAGGCTGAAGCTGCTGCCACCCACCAAACTTTGATTTTCTCAATAGACGACGCATATAATTTGTTTGCATGGGGCCAACGTCGTGCACATGGAGAAAACACGTTGCTTTTCAGCATCTTGGTGGTCGTGCCTGTTCGGCCGAGATCTTGGAAATCAGCACCCTCTACTACCTGATACAGAGTCTACAGGCGAGCTCTTCGTATCCGCCAAAGCAGGGAAGTTGAAGCCGTTTCGCGGAAACGCCCCCTCAATGGATGGAAAGTTCCATCGAATCGCGAGGGCATCGCCGTTGCGCCCCATGGAACGATCCGCGCGGCGTCCCGCGTCTCCCTCTCCCTCGACGGCAGCGCGTTCGCATCGCCACGCCACGTGCGACGAAACACCTCGCGCCGTTATCTGAATAGCGGTTTTGGACGCCAGCCCCTCGCGGCTGCGAAGGGGGATCAGTTGCAAAAGGCTTCGACCATGCGCGGCGACGTCGAGACCGAGACCATGGGGCTCAGCGACGACCTCCGCGTCGAGGAGCCCGCGGTCGACGCGGACGCGCTCTCGGTCGCGGCCGCCGCGCTCGCCGACGCGCAGCAGCCCGTGGGCGCGTTCGTGTCGTCGTTCGAGATGGCGCCGCGCGACCTCGCGCTGGCGCTCGCGCTCACGCAGCCGCAGCTCGCGCAGCTCCAGGCCGAGTGCGACCCGAGCGACGACGTGGTCCACGGCTGGCGGCGCGTGCGCGGGAAAAAGGGCTCGCGCGTGCGCCTCTGGGAGCGCGGGGCCGCGTCGGCGCTCACGCGCACGGGCGTGGACGGCAAGCTCGCGCGCGCGCTACGGCGCAAGTCGGCGGCGCCAACGCACGACCATGGCGTCGCGAGGCCCCGGCGCCAGACGTCGTCGCCGCCGTCGCCTGGGATGGCGACGACCACGCCCACGCGTGAAACGTACGCTGTGCGCAGCAGCATCACCGTCCACGCACCGCTCGCGTCGGTGATGAAGACGCTCGACTGCGCGACGGCGACGTCGTACCGGTCGTTCACCAAGATCATGTACGAAAACCTCGTGGCCGACACGTCGGTGCTGAGCCACGCGCGCGTTCCGTCCGCGTCGACCACGGACCCGACGACGCCAACGCACCTAGCCGAGACGCTGGCTGTGCGCTGGGTCGTATGCAAGTGCTCGAGCCCGTTGGTCTCGGACGTGGACTTGAGCCTCGTCGAGTACTCAAAGGTGCACTCGATCGACGAGCGCATCGCCGCTGGTGACGCCCCGCATAACCATACCAACCAAGACAGCGACGGTGGCCACGACCACGACCAAGGGGGCGCCAACCCGGCGCACCATAACGACTGTGATGGACTGCGCGTCCGTGAGCGGTTGCCGGCCGCGTATAAAGTGCTCCGCTCGATGGAGACGCGCCATTGCCCCGTGCTGAGCGAGGCACCCCACCACCTTGAACGCGTCCACGTGCCGCTTGGCGGTTTCTTGCTGTACACGACAGACAATGAAGATATCACGGACGTCGTCTTTTTCCTCTCGGCTACGTACGAGCGCAAGCGGCCACCTGCCTCGGGCATGGCCGCCAGCTTCCCCACGTCGGACGACCGCCAGTTCCGTGCCGTCCAGCAGGTACTCCACCGCCTGGCGCTCGGCATTGGTCGCATTGAGAACGCTGTGGACGCCTACACCATGAGCCTCCAACTCGAGACGCTGCGGCTCACGCGCTGGATCGAAAACTCGGATCGCAGCGAGTGCGTTGTGTGCTACCACCGGTTCCACCCGCTGACGCGCCGGCGCCACCACTGCCGACTCTGTGGTGACGTGATTTGCCGCGACTGCTCAGTCCACAAGGACGCCGACTTGCCCACGATCGGCCCCACGACGCTGCGTATCTGTAAGCTCTGCGACGTACAACATTTTGGTCGCTCGAGCGTGCTCGCGACCATCGCGACCGATGTCAAGCGCACGACCACGGGCCTCTCAGCCTTCCAGCAACGAGAGCTCGCACTCGAGACCACGACCTTCGAGAGCCCGACTGTGTTGCGCCAGCGGCTCCGCCATCGGCGCCAGACTGACCTCAGCATCGAAGCGTCCAAGTCGAGCTCCAAGGGTGGCTCGTCAACACTCGACTCGCCGACGGGCAAGACCATCGCAATGCAGCGTGGACGGCGTCACAGCCTTGAGAATGTTCAGCCGCTCAGCTGCCCCAAACCCACGCTAGCGCCACCACGGGGCCTCGTTGAACGCTGGGCGAGTCGGAATGACCCGTCGCACCCCATGGCAGCGACCCCGTCCCCTCTTCCGCCGCACCAGCCTCAACAGGCTTCACCTGGGAGTGGAAAATGGTCCAAGGCATTCTTTGCAAGCCGCACTGCGACCATGTCACCGTCATCACCGCTGCCTCACACTGTGGCACGCACACCGACGGCTCGTGCGACGCCGCTGCCCTCGCCACCAGCACGTTTGGCGCGCACAATGCCGCTGCCACGGTCCGCGACCAAAGACGTCCAGTCTACGACCCCGTCCGGTTCCCAACGCTTCAATTTCGGGCTCATGAAGGGTGCTGCGGCCTCGTCGTCCCACCCCCAGCAGTCGCGCTCTCGGCAATTGTCGACCGGCGATCGGAGCCCCGACTCGCCTGTGAGCCAGTACAATACCACGCACGGGGCAGCTGACGGTGTGAAAAATCGCCACTCGTCGCTGTCGCCGCGCAAGTACGAGTTGCGGAAGACCTCACGCACCGAGAGCGACAATCAGTCGCTCGAGAGCGAGCCACCGCGTCCTTCCAGTCTGCGCGACAGCTCGAGCGCACTGGGCCGACGAGCACGACTCGACCCGATCGACCAGTTTGAGGACTTGCTGCGCGAGCTTTGCGAGCGCGCGAGCGACGCCGCGGATGCACGGTACGCAGCGATTAGTATTTTTACGTCGCAGAACCCTGCGAAATCGACCTCAGATGGGTCGGCGCTCACGATGGCCCACTACCTCAAGGTCCGGGAGGCACCCAAGCTCATGAAGATTGCGCCAAACCTGCGATGCTGCGAGCCGATCCTGCGCGTCGTGCGGCCTGTGGTCACGCGCAACGCGCTCACTTTCCGACTCGACGGCTACGAGTTTGCGCACCTCCCGTTTGTGAAGGGCCCGCAGCAGGCACGGTTTTACGCGGGCGTACCGCTCGTCGACTCGCAGCAGCGCCTCATGGGCGCACTTGCGGTTTTTGACGCACAGCTCGTGGACGAGGAGGACGAAATCTTGGATTGCCCGGAACTACTCGACTCGATCGCCCGCGCGACGATGGCACGCATTGAGTCGCGGCGCGCCGACAAGGCACTTGAGACGTTTATGAATGCGCCGCTGCTGCGGTCAAGTGAGCCTCTTGTCGTGTCCCGGTGGGGCGACGACGCGCTCGACATCGATGGCGGTGACGATGACGACGATGATGATGTTGACGAGGAGCGCGTGCGCTCATTGCATATTCCTCGACGTCACGCATCGGGCCTTTCATCGCCCGTGGCGGCCGCGTCGTCTTCGTTCCCGTCGCCATCGACGAATCGTCTCCACCACTCACAGGGCCCGCCTAGTGGGTCTTCGACCTCCAAGACTAACTCGCTCAACTACTACAAGCAGCAGATGCACAGGCTTGTGCAGCAAGCCAACCAGACGCAGGACCAGGTCATGCAGCAAACGACAACCCACCTCCACGGAGTGAGCTACTAACCTGCCATACCTGCTGCCACTGTATCGAAGCGGACCCCTTGATATCAAATCCATGTTCTCGTTTTTTTTTTCTTTGTTTGGTTGCTACGCGATTCCAATTCCGACGCAAATCATCTCGGCGACTGCTGAAACCCCCACTCTACTTGGTCGAGAAGAGGCCAACGACGCCGTCCCGGAACGCCAGTACCTTGGAGTTCCACGACTCGCGCACGACCGTGTAGTACTCGTGCTCACGCGACCGCAATGGCACGTACCGCTCATTCGGCAGCGCCGATTTCTATACCCCCAATAACAACCAAACTCGGTGAGCTCGTGGCCTTTGCCCACGAAGAGCTACGCAGTCGTCTGCCCGCGTACCTTGTCGGCGGCGCCGTGGAAACTCTCCTTGACCTGGTCGAGCGCGTAGAAGACGACGTCCTCGCGCTCATGGAGCTGGTACTTGACCACGCCGTAGCGCGCGCCACCCGCGACAAGACCCACGACAAACGGCGCCAGCGACATCTTGTTCCGGGAGCTATGCACTTGGGATTCTGCCGTGCGGCGCGAGGTCTCCAACGTCACAAAAACAAGGGGGACCATCAAGTCCCTCGTGAAGGCCACGCCCTGAAATTCGGGAATATAAAACTACCAAATTAGTCAGCATACGTTAGTAAATATCTATTCTCGGCAACCAGGACGATTGGGCGCCAATCAGTCTGCGAATCGTCGTCACTCACGGGAGTGATGGAGGCCGCGGACATGGAGGTGGACGCTGCGCCGGCACCGGCGCTCGTGGAGGCCCCGCAGCAGCAGCCGACGGACGTCGAGAATGCGACGCCGCTGCCGTTTTCGGACGAGGAGTTGGCGGCGTGCCTCAAGGTATATGGGCTGTCGGGAACGTCGTAGCTCTTGGCCTGAGTCAGATGGGTTCACTAACAGTTTGTGGTGCAGGTCTTTGACACGATCACTGCGGACATGGCGCTGATCGACGACAAGCGGCTGCGTGTGTTCCGCAAGAAGATCGCGCCGCTCAGCGAGTTCCTCGAAGGCCGCAAGTACGGCGGCCAGAGCCGCAAAAAGTACCTCGAGGACAAGCAGCTCCGCGAAGAAAAGCGCGCGCGCATCAACCAGCGCCGCATGCACGACAAGAAGCATATCAACGCCTCGTCGCTGCGTCGTGAGCGCATCCAGAAGCTCCAGTCGCTGCTCGAGCAGGGCAACGAGTCGTCCCTGCCGCTCATCGCCGACGGCGTCGCCGGCGAGGACGTGTGCCACTCGACCCAGATGCAGGCACTGTGTCCCGACGACCAGGCGCAGGCTGACGCCGACAAGGCCGAAGCTGCCAAGCGCGAGGCCAGCGCGCTGCTGGGCTTCCGCTCATGCTACTCGTGCAAAGGCCGCTTTGAGAAGATCCACCACTTTTACGACCAGCTGTGTCCGCGTTGCGCTGAGCTCAACTTCTCCAAGCGCTTCCAGTCAGCAGACATGCGTGGCAAGGTCGCGCTCGTCACGGGTGCGCGTGTGAAGATTGGTTACCAGATTGCGGTCAAGCTGCTGCTCAGCGGCGCGGCCGTCATTGCCACCTCGCGCTTCCCCAAGGACATGGCCGAGCGCTTTGCTGGCCACCCAGAGTACGAGACGTTCAAGGACCGTCTGCAGGTCTTCGGTATCGATTTCCGCGACCTCATCCACTTGGAGCAGTTCATCGACTTTGTGCTCACGCGGTACGTTCGACGTGCGGACCGATTACGTGCGTTTATTGAAATCATGCTGACGTTGTTGTACCAACCTGTGTAGCTACTCGCGTCTGGACGTGATCATCCACAACGCCTGCCAGACCGTGCGCCGCCCTCCGCGCTACTACCAGCACTTGGTCAACAAGGAGACCAAGTCGCTTGAGCAGTGTGACACCAAGATCCAGAAGCTGCTCCACCACCAGTCGGAGTTTGAAGCGCACTTGCACTCGCTGGCGCTGCCTCAGTCGACGACAGCCAGCGTGGAAGGTGGTGCAGCGGCGGCCGGCGTGGCGGGCTCGGTTTCCGTGCCCTCGGCGCTCAAGTCGCAGATGCCATTGCTTCTCACGGACACGCACGATGACGAGGCGCTGTTCCCCGAGGGTATGGTCGACGTGAACGGCCAGCAGATTGACTTGCGCTCCAAGAACTCTTGGCTGCTCAAGCTGGGTGAGGTTGCTACGCCCGAGATTGCCGAAGTGTTTGCGATCAACACGCTCGCGCCGTTCATCATGAACAACCGGCTTGTGCCGCTGCTCGAAAAGACGGGCGGGCCCACGGACAACAAGTTTATCGTCAACGTGAGCGCGATGGAGGGCAAGTTTTACCGCCACAAGACACCAAACCACCCGCACACGAACATGGCCAAGGCTGCGCTCAACATGATGACGCGCACGTGCGCCGAGGACCTGAGCAAGCGCCGCATCTTCATGACGTCGGTTGACACGGGGTGAGTGCTAGGTCGTCGTATTAGTGGATGGTTATGGACTCGTGAGATCTAACATGTTTTGTGTAGCTGGATCAACGATGAAAACCCGCTCGAGAAGGCCCACGCACACGCCAACAACACGAACTTCCAGACGCCGATTGACGAGATCGACGCGGCTGCGCGCGTGCTGGACCCAGTCTTCGTGGGCTACAACACGGGCGAGACGATCTACGGCAAGTTCCTCAAGGACTACCACGAAACCGAGTGGTAGGCACTAGCCCACGTTCCCATGGTACGCCCATGAGCGTGCATATCCCATCAAGCCAATCGCCTCCATATAGAATCGCATTCGTGCTGGGGAGCGTCCGTAATTCTTGTGTTTTGGAATTTGTTGTGTATTGCGTGTAATCGTTCTTTCCTGGCCTAGATATTAGCAGAGCGGGATCTGCACGTCGTTGCCACGCATTTTCTTCTGGAGTCGGTGCGAGTTTTCATCGCGGAAGACGCCCTGAAGCATGTACGAGGCCGTGTCCACTTCGGCGCCGTTCACCGAGTCTTCGTTATGGAGGAAAGGGACCTCGGGCCGCAGGCGGAACCGCCCGCGCGTGATGTAGTAGTTCTGCTCGAGGTACACAAACGGGCGGATGAACACGGCCTTGCCGAAGCGGTAGCTCATCATGGACTGCGAGCGGATCAGCGCATTCGCGCGCAGCGGGTCGTTCATGAACACCTCGGCCGAGTTGCGCTGGTAGCTGCGCCAAAAATTCTCGATCTCGCCACCCAGCGTGCCCTTCGCGGCGCGAAAGCCAATGTTGAACAGCAGGCGTGCGAGAAGGATGAGAAGGCTAAACAGGAGGGCATACTTGATGAGCGAACCGAGCGGGCGGTAGATGTACGCGAGCGCCTCTGCATCTTCGGTCTGGTCGCCCCAGCTGTACCGCG
This sequence comes from Pythium rishiriense, assembly GCA_023335895.1. Lineage (NCBI taxonomy): Eukaryota > Oomycota > Peronosporomycetes > Pythiales > Pythiaceae > Pythium > Pythium rishiriense. The sequence continues at coordinate 15,479 of JAADVT010000364.1, forward strand.
AGTATGCGGCGTAGAAGCTCAGGATCGTGGGCGTCGTGGGCGAGAGCCCACGTTGCATGTCGACAAGCCCACCTTTAAGGATCGACACGTTCATGATGTCGTTGAACGTCAGGTAGATGCCCAGCAAAGTCGAGGCCATGATCTCGAAGCTTGTGATGTATGTGAGCTCCGTCACTAGTGCTGCGAACTTTTCGTGGAGCCGTACAAACACCCATTTCCAGACCTTGTCGATGATGATCAGCACGATGATCCAGACGCGAAACATACTCAGGTAGGCACTGCCGAGTTGGAAGAGACTGCTGGCCCACGCAAACACGTAGGCGTTGGGCACGATGTAAATCCACGCGATGACCGCATCGATCACCAACAGCGTGGACAGGAGCGGCTTGCGGTACGAAACCGACGCGAGGTCTGTGTAGAGCAGCATCCGTGAGAGCGTACTGTTCTTATCGCTGTCTTGCTGTGATTTGGATGCCGGTACCGACGACGTCACGCTCGTGCTGGAGCCGACCGGCGTGCCGTTCGCGAGCGAGTTGATCAGGGTGCTACTCATTTTCTTGATGGACGACCGTGACGCACGTGAAGCGAGTTTCGAGTCGCCAGTCGAGTATATCGACGACTTGATGGTTGTGTATACGAGCGGCCGCACGACGATCATCGCGACAACGGAGACATCGAGAGCGTTGATGACCACGATAATGATCTCGTTGATCATCATCACGATGTACAACAGACCGTCAAAGCCCAGGTCAGTCTGGCAATAGTGCCAGAAGAGGTGCTGCCCGTCATTTGTGTGCTCGACGCCGTAGGCAGTCTTCATGTACATGCGCCCGCGGAGGTAGATACCGCTCCCGGCAGAAAGGTAGTCCAGCGACTGCCACGCAGAGCCCATCATCTGGTTCAGCGCCGTGTAGTACTTGCCCACGGTCTCGCCAATGTGGAATTTGACCGTCTCGTTGGCCTTCATGTTGGTGTGGATGCACCCGAGCTCGCCCGGCAGAATGTACTCGATCTTGCCGCCGCGCGCCGGCACTGGGGTGGTCTCATAACACAACACTTTGTCCCAGAGCCCCTGGCGCGAGCCAAACGCTTCAAACACGTCGTCGATCGCAGCGCGGATCGCGGGGACGTCGGCCTCAACGATCAGCGCTGCGAGCTGGCGCCGGTATGCGCGCTCGTTGATGTTGAAGTAGTACGCGTAGTAGCCGTTTGTCCACGGCGCTGGTGACGGCAGCTTGTGGTCGATGATCTCGGCAAGCATGCCTGTGGCCCAAAACAGTACGTCGATGCGGTGGACACCAACAAACATGATCTCTTCGGGTCGCTTCACCCCTCCTAGGTTGCAGCCACGGCCCATGGACGAGAGATGCGCGGGCTTACCGGGCGGCAGCACGGACGGAAAGAACGCGTCGCACTGGAGCGCGAGCGCGTTCCATTGGTTCACGGGCGAGATCCACGTGCCGTTGTTCTCGCGGATGGCTTGAGTGACGTCGTAGTCCGTGACGGTCTCGGGTGACGTGAGTAAAAACGAAAACGTCGGATAGGGTCCGCACATGTTGATCTTGTAATAAATGTCCTTGACGTCCATGAACATGAGGAAAATCGTCATGAAGATCATGCCTACGATACTGAGCTGCTTCGTGTTGATCTTCATGGCTGCAGGACGACGGGCGGGCTGGACTGGGTCTCTGGCTGGACGGATGCAAAATGAACACTGGATGGAGAAAACGCGGCCCAGTCAGCCGAGCCAAAGCAGATACGAGGCTGTGGTTACAGTTGCCGTTTTGGATCATGAGGAGAGTGGCGAACACTATAAAAAAAGGGTGCGCACACACATAACATTGGACCTGGCCCTCTGTTGAGATAAGGCCGTTCGGACGAATGGCGCGATAATTTTAGTGGTCGAGGAGACATCTGCTCTGCTCGGAGGAAGGTGAGGGAGAAAACGAACAACACGCATTGGGATAGTGGTCATGTGGCAGCGATCGTCTCAGAACAGGCGCGAGAATCTCGCCGAAACCCTTCGAAGCGAGCCATGTCCGGACCACGGACTCGTTAGGTCTTCTATCGGTCCCAACGATAGGCCTTGGGGGTTGCACGAGTTGGTCGATGTCACCACAAGGTGTCTGTGTTGCCTCATCCCGACTCCGTCACACAGGAGCGTGGGCTGCCCTCACCAGTGGGGCGATCGGGACAAACATCAATACGAACACAAACATATTCATAGCCCAAGTTGCACGCATGACCGCGGTCATTGTTGAAGTTGACTGCTCATTTTTAACCAATCAACGTGACACAAGCAATTCGATTGGCTCAAATAGAGGTGAATGCGCGTTTTGTTCCCAGATCCGGATCCCCTCGCAAAATGGCGAAGGGTTCCTTCCCCCTCCCCATCTCGCGATCACGCTTCCGTTCCGCATCCGACGCCCCGCATTCAACACCCCACTTTCGCATTCACCACGCACCCCTCACTCCCTCTTCTTCCTCTCCGTTTCTCCCCACCCACGCAGCATGAAGCTCGACTCGCTGGTCGACACACGCAAGTACGACCTGCCGCCGGACGCTAAGGTCTGGTGCACATCCCACCCGGTGCTGCTCCACAAGCTGACCAAGCTGCGCGACGAGCGCACGGACGCCACGGTCTTCCGCCACGTGCTGCGCGAGGTCACGTTCTACCTCGGGTGCGTGTCCAAAGGATCGGCGGTTCCGACGCGTCGGTGCTATGGCTTGTTAACGAGTGCGATTCTGTCGACAGATACGAAGCGACGTCGGACCTCACAACGGCCCCCAAGGCCATTAAGGTGGGCTCTGCTGGGCTCCAACGTAGTAGGCGTCATCACACTTGAACTGACGCAATGTGCTTGCGTTTCGTTGTAGACCCCCCTTGGTGATCACAAAGGCGCCGAGCTCACGTCGTCAGTCGCGGTCGTGCCTATCCTGCGCGCCGGTCTCGGCATGGTACGCTGTGCTTCTCGAAAGGATACTCGAAGGGATCCAAGATTGACTGTGTATTGGTGATGCGACTTTACTCTAGGTCGATGCCATGCTGGATTTGCTACCGAACGCGGTGGTCCACCACATTGGTAATGGTGATGTTTGGCCTTTCACCACAGGAGTTGTGGCTAATGCAGAATTGTCATATCTCAGGCATGTACCGCAACAAGAACTCGCTGTTGCCCGTCCAGTACTACAACAAGCTGCCAAAGGAGTGCAACGTCGACGTGGCGATTGTACTCGAGCCCGTGATCGCGACGGGTGAGCTTTTCCAACTCCGTCAAGTTGACGTGAACGGTTCTGATAATCGTCATTTATGTAGCCGGCACAATTATCGCGACCGTTGCGATCCTCAAGACCTGGGGCGTCCCGAAGATCAAGATTATCAGCGCCGTAGCTTCCAAGCCTGGTGCGTGTGTCAGCCTTGAAGGTTGCTCCCTCTTCTAGTGCGACTCACTTCTCACCTCGATTGTATGCGCATTCCCGATAGGTCTCCAGGAGCTGCTCGCCCAGCACCGAGACGTCGAGGTCGTCGTGGCCGGGATCGATGACAGTCTCACAGAGGTACTGTGCGGGCTATGGACTTAGCCGATGCGTGTGCGTTCACGCTAATTCATTGGCATGCATCTTGCTTGTAGGAGGGTTACGTGTTCCCCGGTCTGGGCGACGCTGGCGACCGCGAGTTCCAGACTGGCAAGTACGCGGACGGCGGCAACAAGAAGCAAAAGCTGTGAAGACTTTCGACGCGACTAGCCCCCTGCAGTCCGAGCTCACAGAGAACGGTCCACTTGTGCTGGGAGCTCCTCCTTGAAGTTGCCTTGCACAGGGTTCTTTCTGTGTGTGCACCACACCCACCACAATAAAGATCGCCTTGAACCCTTTCTAACTCGATACCGTTTCCTCCCCGTTCTCCCCAAAAAGCGAGAAGGGAAAGAGAGAAAGAAAAAAAAAAGAAAACCCATGTCTTCGAGCGCCACCTCCAGTGCGGCGGCCGTTGCCACGCACAGCGGCCCACACGCTCCTCCGCTGCTGAGGATGCGGTCCAAGGACCCGCTGGAGAGCTCATGGCGCACGCACATGGTGCGCGTTGTTGTGTCCACGGAGGAAGGCGGAGGAAGTGGAAGACGGCGCTGACTTTGTTGGTGGATACGTAGAAAGAAGGCCAGTGGGTGCCGGACGTGGCCGTGCCGCACTGCATGCTGTGCCGCAGCGAGTTCACGTTCTGGAACCGCAAGCACCACTGCCGGCGCTGCGGCGCAGTCGTGTGTGACGCGTGCTCGGGTAGCCGCACGCGCTTTATCTACAAGGTACGTGGCTGAACTGATTCTACCGCCCCGACTGCGAGATCTCATTCCTGGTCATGGCCCGAGTAGGATATCTCCCCCGACAAGGTCGCGCCGGAGGACTGCCGCGTGTGCGACGGCTGCATCCGCTTTATCGACGAGAAGCTCGCGCTTGGGCTCAGCAAGCGCTTCGGCAAGGGCGTCGACAACCAGCGCGATGATGACGCCGGGGACACGACCAACAACGCGACTGCGAGCGTGTTGGCGCCCGAGCCCAAGAGCAATCGTGGCGTACTCACTGTTGGACGATACCGGTGCGTGCGTGCCTGATGCGATATCACGCTCGTGGTCGAGTGATGTGGGTGGCTCACCCACGTTGAACTATCAGTGCCGAGATCAAAGAGAGCGAAGGCAACCGCTACATCCGCGACAACGACCTCTAGCCACGCACGTGTCGCGGCCTCGTTGAAGAAAACCGAGCGCTTCAACGTGGCGGTCGTGTATTACAGTTCACGCTCTCTACCAGGCCGGAGCTCTTCGACGGGACGACAGTCTGTCCATTCTTGCCGAGCATGAAGAGAACAAGGCGAGATCTGGTCCCGAACGTTCCACCGTTTTGCGAGATTTCTATGATTTATTTCACCGTACTTTGAAATATCCAGACTGGATGTCAACTTCCAGTGACCAAACCGAATCTGCGGCTTTCAACTTCCCTGCTTAACCTCCACCTTGACCCTTTAACACCCTCTATACTTGGTTTTCCTATGCTATCAATTCAAATGTTTGAATGTTGACGGATGTTAAGATGGTCCTCCCCGCCCTCCCCAAAAGTTTCACAACTTTGTCCCGTCTGCTGTTGGAAGTTTGTTGGCGTCGAGCAGCAACTTGCGGAACAGCAGGTCGCTCCAGCCGGCCGGCAAAAGCTCGCACCGCAACGCCTCGCGTGGCGGCGCATTGAAGGGGGAAGGAAAACGAGTCGGCTCTGTCTGTCTCCGTTCCACAGACTCGACGCCACCTCACCAACTGCCCAGCGTTTCGTCCGGAAATATCCGACGCGTTGGCCCCCCATACTTAGCGATCTCGACGCGTCTCGCTCCATCGGCGCGCCCTCCGCCGACCCAGCCACCGCGGCGCGCGGTCCCCTCCTCTGAGACCGACGGAATGAGCGCGCTGGGCGACGGAGTGGGCGCGCTCATGGCCATCGACACGACGCTGAGCGTCGAGGCCGAGCTCGAGCACGAGCTCACGCGCATGAAAGTGCGGAGCGACTCGGACTCGGTCCACTCGTCCTCGGCCTCGACGGCGTCGTCGCCGCTCAACGAGACGGCCCCCACCACCCCCAGTGCCGACGCCGCGGCGCCGCGCACGCCCGAGCGGAGACGAAGCCGCTCGATCGCGACCGACGACGGCGACGACGAAGACAAGCGCGCGACGCCGTCGTCGAGCCCGAGCGCCGTCGCGGCCGCGCAGCGGTTCGGCGTGGCGCGGCCCGTGGTTGGCGTGCGCCGCGTCGGCTCCTCGACCGATCTGCCCGGCCGCGTGCGCGCCGACTTTAGCAGCCCCGCCGACGGCAAGCTCAAGAAGATTTCGTCGACCGATACGCGACGCGCGTACGCGCAGTCGCTCAAGGCGCGCATGGTCGGCAACGGCAACGTCGACGACGGCGTCGCCGTGCGCAAGCCGCTTCTACGCAAGCGCAGCAGCGGCAGCAGCCACGGGAGCGACGACTCACCGACAGTTGCACCGCCGTCGTCCGGAACCTCGACACCACGGTCAACGCGGTCTGCTCTACCGCCGCCGACGCCGCTGGAGCTCATCACGCCGTCGATTCTCCGGACGGCAAGCAATCGCCGAGACTCGATCGGGTCCACAGGCTCGTCAGTGTCATCGATCGCGTCGTCACCGTCGACGACCTCGTCGGTCTCGAACGTGTCTGCGCGGTCTGCGCGGTACACGACGAGCTCCACGCTTTCATCCTCGCGTTTGCTACGCACGAGAAGCGCGACCGCGGTCTCCTCAGCGGCGCCCTCGACGCCAGCCACCTCCACAAGCCGCGTGTCGCCTACCACTCCGGCCACTCGGGCTTCGCCTGGGAAACAGTTGACGGGCGTGCCTCCGCCGAAAGTCTCTGTCATGCAAAAGCTGCTACAGGCATCGAATGGTGATGCCAAAGATGCTCGCGTTGACTCCGAGTTGGTCAAGCAGCTCAAGCAGCAATACGTGTTGGCTGAGCAGGGCGTGCAGCAGCTGCTCAAGCCACCCATTGGCACGATGCCGCCGTCACCTATGCGGGGCGCCGAGGCTGAAGTGCGACGACTCAAAGGCGGTATGAAGACCTTGAACGAGCATAGCGTGGCGCTCATGCTGGCATGTGAAGTTCTTCAGCGCCAACAAGACGCCCAGCAAGACGAGATCTCACAAATGCGCGTTGTGAACGACCAGCTCATGCGCGAGATGGAGGTTCTCGCCTCAGCAAGCAAAAACAACAGTGGGTTCTCGACCCCGGTGACTCGAGAAATGACGGCGGCTGAGGCTATGGAAGAAGACGATGAATCCCGGCAGGACCACAGCGATAGTGGCTCTGAGTCTGAAACAGCGAGCAGTCGACGCTTCAGTGCAGATTCGTCGTTGTCTGCGTTCGTGAACGAGATGTTGCGGAAAGCAACCGAGAAGATCGAGGAAAAATGGAAAGCCCGCTTTGCTGAAAAACAGGCCGAACACGAATGGGCACTCGCGGTCGAGCGTGACCGAGCTTCTGCGTCAGTGATGTCGAACTCCCGGTTGGTAACAGAGACAAAGCACGAAAAAGAAGATGAACTGAAGGCTCTTCGGGAGGAAAACATTGCAATCAAGCTCGAAAACAAGCAACTCGGAATTGAAATGACCGCACTCAACTCTGACCTTGATTACCTACGGTCTCAGCTCAGCCAGCAAGATGAGATGCGGAACAGTTCAAGCTTCTGGGAGAAGACCACCGATCTCGCAAAACAAAATCGTGCGTTGACAGAGGACCTCACGCTCACCAAACAGACCGTGAAGAAGCTAGAGGAAGTGATCAAAGACTTGCGCGCACAAAACCAAGCGTTCAGGAGCGAGAACGAGGTGTGCGTCAAACGTACCAAAGAACTTGAAGTTGAGAAACAGGTCTTGGAGGATCGCCTTGTTGAGGTCGACAGCAAATTTGACGATGAGAAAACTCGGCGCGAGCAGTTCCAAGTCAATGTCGAGCAACTTACTGTCGAAAACACTGCCTTGTACGCACAAATGGTGGCGCTCCAGGCAACCCATGAAGCGAAGATGGAGGAGTTGCGCGCAAGCTTTGAGAAGCGCAACGTTATCTTGGCCGGCGAAATGCGAGCGCTCCAGGCTCAAAACAGCTTGATGCGGCGGATGGATCACACGGCCCCTGTCGCAGTGGGAAGCTCTGCGGCGCCATCGTCGTCGTCGTCAGTTCCGCTCTCCGCCGAGGCCGAGCGTGAGCTGGATGCACGCCTGCAACAAGTCACGGATGAGCTCCTGTCTGTGCGCCAGGAATTGGTGCTCCGCACTGACCAGATTGCGGAGCTTGAATCGAAGGTTGCGGAAAGTGAGATCGTTCGACGTAAGCTCCACAACACGATCCAGGAATTGCGTGGCAACATCCGTGTGCATGTGCGACTGCGCCCTTTCCTGCGTTCGGACGGTGAAGAAGCGCGGTTGGATAACCCTCGCTCAGCTATCCGCTGCGACAGCTTTGGCGGCACAATCTCAACGAATGTCGACAAGCCCCACACGTTTGCGTTCGACAAGGTGTACGGTCAGTCCGAGTCCCAAGAGGCTGTGTTTAGTGACGTCGCTGACTTCATCCAGTCGGCAATGGACGGATATAATGTGTGCATCTTCGCGTACGGTCAAACCGGATCCGGAAAGACCCACACGATGCAGGGTAGCGGCAAAGCACAGATGCGTGGCATCATCCCGCGCGCGTTGCAGCTAATCATCAATTCGTGCCGTGACTTGTCAACGCAGGGCTGGCAGTACACGCTGGACGTGACCTTCTTCGAGATCTACAACGAAACGATTCGGGATCTCTTGAGCAACGGCTCAGGCGGCGTCGACAAGTACAACATCCGCACGGACCGTCGCGGCAAGAACTATGTCGAGGGGCTCATCACTGTGCCTATCGACTTTGATGTGGCCGAAGATCAGCTTGAGGACATTGTCAACTTGGCGGCGTGCAACCGCTCGGTCGACAAGACGGATATGAACGCCCACTCGTCGCGCAGCCACAGCATTTTTGGACTCAAGATCCGCGGTGTGAATGAAGCCCAAAACACGGAGCTCGAGGGCAGCTTGAGTCTCGTGGACTTGGCCGGCAGCGAGCGTCTTAGCCGCTCGAATGCTACGGGTGACCGACTCAAGGAAGCTCAGGCGATCAACAAGTCGCTCAGCGCCATGGCCGACGTGTTCCAAGCGCTCGCCAAGAAGTCGCCGCACGTGCCGTACCGCAACAGCAAGCTCACGTACGTGCTACAGCCGGCGCTTTCGGGCGACGGCAAGACGCTCATGATGGTCAACCTGTCGCCGACGTTCCAGTCGGTGGACGAGTCGGTGTGCAGCCTGCGGTTCGCACAGAACGTGAGCCAGTGTGAGCTGGGTGCGCCGACACGGCAGATCAAGGCTCGTGACACGCCAACGGGCTCGGCACGTGCGCCCCCCGCGAGTGCCTCGAGCGTGACCACGAGCTCGAACTCGAATTCGTCGACGAGCGCCACCAGCACACCGACGCGACCTCGCAGCATGACGGCCGCGACTCCGCCCGTGGCCAAGAAGCTGCAGTTTTAGGACGGACCAACCAGTGGATGTGAACGAAACGAAATCAAATGCATGGATATGTAGTTAGCAAAGACGTGGATGCCTCGGACGAGGAAAAGAAGAGAGAACAACGAGAGCGCGCGTCGAGGAGAGCCATGTATATGTGTGTGTGTTTGTATGAAGTGGGAGGCGGGGTCTTTCGCCGCGCCGTTGAACGGGTCTGGCGCCCTAGTCGTCGTGGGCGATCTGGCCGCGCAAGAACGCGACGAGTCGCACGACGTAGATCAACGTACAGAGCGAGCAGATGAAGAGCGTGACGACAAACGCGCCCGAGCCCTGCGAGCCCGACGGGATGCCGCCCTTCTCGTTGTAGTTGTCGCTCGAGTAGCCGTAGTCGAGCGCGAGCGGGAAGCCCACGGCCCAGAACATGGCGTGTGTAGCCAGCAGGTTGAACGTCCAGCCGTAGTTGTTGGACACGAAGCCCCAGAGCGTCGGCTTCTTGAGGTTGACGGCGGCCATGGTCGTTGTGCGGGGAGAGGCTTGAGGCTGGGTGGCGAGTGCGCTGGTGGGAATATGTCGGGGAGGGCAAACAAAGCGACAGCAGTTTCGTGTTCAGAACAAAATGTACTGGTTTTAGGGGGTCGTGGTGTGAGACGGTGCAGGTCGCGGCGAGTGGCCAACACCCACCGGGTGGTTTGCCGGTAGAAAACCGGTACCGTGCCAGTACCCTATGTCAGTACAGGAACGTGCCGAATACAAGGACGCAGTAAATGATCCATTGACCATGATCACCCCCACCTCCTGATGGGAAACATGTTTAGCGACGACGGTCGCAAGCGAGTATATGTAGCATAGCGTGCGTACAACGGGATGCTCACGAGCACGCTTTTCCGCAGTCTCACTAGTCGAATCTACGCTCCTCGTGCTCTCGGTCGTGCCGTCTTCTTCCTTATTGTCAAAACGATTCACCACGACCTTTAGTCGCGCTCGCTGATCGCAGTCAAGTGCACTTCAATCTCGTCCTCGGTGAGCTTACGGAACCGCTCGCCCTTGATCACCACGCCCACTTCGATTTCGTTCGGGCGGAAGTCCGCGGACAGCACCGACTGCAGACAAGTGATCGCCGTGTGCAGCGTGGTCTCGTAGTCCATCGACGGGTTGGCCTTGACCTTCTTCTCGAGGTAGTTCTGCGCCTCCTGGCCCTTCGTACCGGTAGCCGTGGCCTTGAACCCCCAGAAGTGGCCCGATGGGTCGATCTTGAAGAGCTGCGGGCCCTTCTCCTCATCAACGCCCACAAGGAACGTGATCACACCGAACGCACGCATCGACGCGTGCTGCGTGTACACCTGCGCAACGTCGGCAATACGCTTCGACAGCACATGCGGCGGCACCTTGTATCCAAACTTGTTCTCGAACTCGTGGGCCTCGTAACGAAGACGCTGCGCCTGCGCACGGGCATCGGCTGCACAGGCAACAAAAGGGAAGCGACATTAGGAAAGCGTCTCGACCAAGCAACAAAACGATACCAATCGGCGTACCTGGCAGGCCGGTGATGAGCGCGCCGATCTCCGGCGTGATCTGGAACACACTTGTGACCGAGTCCGGGTCAATGAGCTTGTCCTGCGAGAATCCACCGACATTCGCCCACCACCATATTAGTCTTCTTCTTCTTTCCCTTTCCCCAGGCTGAACCCTCGCGAGCGTGCACCCACCTGGACCTTCTTCTGCGTGACGAACACGACGCTGTCCTTGCCTCGCACGCCAACCGAGGTCAGTCCGCACTCCAACGCGGCAGCGTACGCGTACTCTGCACACATTCGCCAGGGGAGAGCGTCAGACAATCGCGTGTTAGGAGCCATGCTCTTGGTACTCTCGAGACGCACCGATCTGGTAGAGACGGCCCTCAGGCGAGAAGATGGTGATGTGGCGGTCGTATCCGTCGCCAGCCATGGTTGCGTCGTGGGTCTCGTGTGGTCGTCCGGGAGCGCGCGCGTCGGTCGCTTCGGTCGCTTTCTCTTGCAGCGAACGCGATCTTGGGTTTCTTCCCCCTCGAAGGCACACACAAAAGATCGCGCACTGTAAAAACCCTATTAAGTACGCTCTCGGGGTCTGGTTACACAGTAACCGTATTTAGAAGGTGTCTCCTGTTAAACCCGAAAGAATCCATCCCTCACTCCCTTGTCCGTTGCCCCTCTGCTTGAAGCTGAATTCGCATTCACCACCAAGCACGCACATTCACGAGCCTCCTCTTTCTCTCTCTCTCGACCCTCCTCCTTCTCCTCCCTTCTCCCTCTTCACTAAGCCCTTCGTTCCCTCCCCCTCACCTCCTCCACCATCGCCATGACGCACCACCCGCCACGCGACCTCGTGGGGTACGGCCGCCACGGGTTCGACCCCAAGTGGCCCGGCGGCAAGAAGCTCGCCGTGCAGTTTGTCATCAACTACGAAGAAGGCGGTGAGAATTGCGTGCTCAACGGCGACCGCGGCTCCGAGCACCTGCTCTCGGACATCGTGGGCGCGACCCCCTACGTCGGCGAGCGCCACCTCAACATGGAGTCGCTCTACGAATACGGCAGCCGCGCTGGCTTCTGGCGGCTCCACCGCGCGTTCACGGCCCGCAAGCTGCCAGTGACCGTGTACGCCGTGGGGCTCGCGCTCGAGAAGAACCCAGACGCCGCGCGCGCCATGTTCGAGGCCGGCTGGGAAGTCGCGAGCCACGGGTACCGGTGGATCGACTACCAGAACGTCGATGAAGCCACCGAGCGCGAGCACATCCGCAAGACCATCGAGGTCCACGAGCGCATCGTGGGCAAACGCCCCGTGGGTATCTACCAGGGCAAACCCAACGTCAACACGCGCCGCCTCGTGGTCGAGGAAGGCGGCTTCCTTTACGACGCCGACGCGTACAACGACGACCTGCCGTACTGGAACTACGACTTTGGGCGACCGCACCTCGTCGTGCCGTACACGTTGACCAACAACGACATGAAGTTTGTGGCCTTCCAGGGCTTCAATAGCGGCGACCAGTTCTTCACGTACCTCAAGGACGCGTTCGACGTGCTGCTTGCCGAGGGCCGCGCGGGCAGCCCCAAGATGATGTCCATTGGCCTCCACTGCCGCGTGGTCGGCCACCCGGGCCGCATCGCGGCGCTGCTGCGCTTCCTGGACTATATCCAAACGTTCCGGGAGGAGACGTGGGTCTGCCGCCGCGAAGACATTGCGCGCCATTGGTACAAGCACCACTACCCGGCAGTGAAAGATGCCAAGCTCTAGTGAAGAGTTGTCGCTCCTAGGACAAGGGTGAGCAAATTACGCGCAGGTCTCCTCATGATGACCACTTGTACAATCGCTGGGTATTTGGGTAATACAGAACACTATCGAGCCGAAGAGCGGGGTGGGGGCTTCAATCGTTGTCGCGTTCATGCACACGTGGAGGCGAGCCCATAGTATTCGGGCTATAGATCAGATATCCACACGGCGCTTGCTAGTCTGTGCAAAGAGGGTGAAGCGAGGCAAAGCCTCCCGACACAGCCGAATATTCGAGGATTTCGAATCTCTTGACGCTTTCACGAATTGGGACTGAGTATTTGAGGAAGTTGCCGAGACTCTTATCGCTTTGGGGATGAAGAAGGTGCTGGCGCCGTCCCATTGCTGACGTCGCGCTCAGCCTCGAGCCACGAAATCTCAGACTTGATCAATGTGTCCAAGCGACCCAACAACGGGGCCCCCTGCGTTGGGTCGAGACCACGGGCGAACAATAACTACACAAACATACAAGTACTTCACGTAAGCAACACCACCCTTCGTTTCCAGAGACCTAGGATATCGCACCTGCTCGACATCCTTCCGCAAAAAGAAGATCGCACGTTCGAATCGTTCACGCTCAACACCTTTGCGGTACAGAGGGTACTCCCCGTGCGGATCGTTGATCTCGTCTTTCATGTACGACCGAGACGAATATGGCACGATCTTGTAACGCAAGTTCACGTGCAAGTACTTGCTCAGCATGAACGTCAAGTGAGCGATGTACCCGAGTGCCGTCGAGATCTGCTCTTCGTCACCGCGGCCATTGAGTGTGAGATCCGAAGTGAGCACGCGAATTCCTCGAATCGAGTTTTCGCCGGCGCCAATGTACTCTATGGGATAGACCATCGTGAGCTCTTTGACGAGCATCGCCTGGCGGGACCGGATTTTGTGGGCGGCTCGTAAGACTTCACAACGTCGTTCAAGGATGCCTTGCTTTTCGTCCTTGTAGCGCATGCTCATTTGCATCATGCTGAGCAACGCCTTGGGAATGTGGATGTCCGTCTCAAACGTCCGTCGCTCGTCGTGCATAATGTGTTTCACACGATCGAGCGCGCTCTTCTTGTCAGCGATCTGGCGTCGCAGGGCCTGTATTCTGTCTTGCACAGCCGTGCGCTTGTGATCTTTTTGGACCGATGACTCTGATCCTACGAGACGCTGCTTGATCTGCTCTTTAAGCGCTTCGTTGCCTTCTGTGACATCTTCAATGTGCTTCCGCAGTGTGCGTATCCGCTCGAGGTTGTCGATGCCATCGTGAAGGCTGTACTCTTTCAGCTGGATCGCCGAGCCTTTGCGTCGCGAGTGTTTGACCGAAATCACACCCATTTCCACGAGCAGTTCGATCACTTCCCGCTTGACGTACAAACGGTCATTGAACTCGAGCAGACAGGTGTTGAGCGGCAAGTTCGAGATCTCCGTGAGCCCAATGGGAAGCGGATCCAGCTCGCGGATATTGAAGTTGATGCAGAAAATCTCTTCTTCGTACGCGACCGTCTCGTCACCGCGAGAGGACAACGTGGTTTGTGGCGCGCTAGCGGTCCCGTCACCGTTCTGGACCCGCGCATCATCACCATCACAGTCTTCATCATCGACAAAGTCGAACGCGCCGCGCTGACTCGTCGACTTGTGGATCCCGGAAAAGTAGAAGCCCGTCGACACGCTCGGCTCCACCTCTTCCACGTCAGGCAAGCGCTTGCCTTCGGTCTCGTCGCTCTCGGCTGTGTCTTCGTCGTCGCCTTCATCGTGGCCAGCGGCACCCGCAGCACCCCCCTTGCGACCAAATCCGTGGAGCGTTACGCCGTCCTCGTCGGCCATGATGACGCCAGCCAGTGCGCTCGATTTCCGGCGCGCCATCTTGTAGTTGCGCACGCGCATGACCACGACCTGGAAGCCCGTCCCGCTGAAGAGCGGCGCGACGCTCACGTGGTGGTGGAGCCCGTCCATGTTCTGCGAGAGGTGCGCGAGCGCCTCCGGCTCGAAGGGCATCCACACGGGGTTGAGCGTGTTGCGCACGATCTCGCTCACGTACACGACGTGGCCGTCGATGACTAATAGAACAGCAACCAGCCGCACACATGGTCAGCAACGGACCCACCGCGGCCACTCGCGTCCCAGGGACTACGCACCGAGCTTGAAGTACAGGTCCAGCAGCTCGCCCGAGGACGCACCCGGCAGCGCGACGTTGCGCATGGCGAAGGCCGAGAGCTGCTGCAGCGTGACAGTGCTCCGCTGCGAGGCCGCGCCGGTGGCGAACGCGCTCGCGGCGCCCGCGCCCGCCGCCGGCGTGGACGCGTACGAGGGCGTGGACGCGATGGTCGCGGCGCCGCTGCTGGCGGACGGCGACGAGGTCGACATCACGGCACGCAGAGGGCTCGTCGCTTGGGATGAAGGGGGGGGGGGGAGGGAA
>JAADVT010000365.1:0-30245 GCA_023335895.1 Pythium rishiriense
CCCCCCCCCCCCCCCCCCCCCCCCCCCCCCCCCCCCCCCCCCCCCCCCCCCCCCCCCCCCCCCCCCCCCGATTGCCGCGGGTCGACGTCACAGAGAGGAATGTTGCCGTCGACGCCCCCCAAGGAGGAGGGCAGGGACTTGGGCTTGAAACCTGTGTCCAAGAATAGAACCCCGTGGGCATGCACTATTCAACAATAGGGGCTAAATATGTACCCATTCCCACATCTGATCACAAGAGAGAGGTCGTATGAGATAACAAAGGGATCGTGGGTTGGTCGAAGGGTTCTTTTTCGTGAGCGGGCGTCGCAGACACAAAGCGACCCGACGCGACGCGAGCAACATCGGCAAAGCAACCCTTCCAGTGACGGCCAGCGATGGCGAGCGCGACGACGGCCGAACAGAGCACGCTCTCGGGCGAGTCCCACCGCGGCGCGCCGTTCAGCCCGCCGACCGACGTGTACGCCGCCAGCTACTGGTCGACCAGCCACGCCGCGGCGACGAGCGCCGTGATGGCCACGCCGGCGCCGACATCTCTGTCTTCACGCGTGGTTGTGACGCCGCCTTCCACGGGGGATGTCTCCATGGGGTCTATCTCCGGGGGATACGCACAGCGACCCACAGCTGTGCGAGCACGGCATCAACTCGCACCTCGTCAGCTCGAGTTTCTTCGAGAGACTGAAACCAAACAGGACACAGCCCCTGAAACGAAGCCTCACACACCAGTCCAATCGTCTATGCCACCACGTGTAGCGTCCACGACGTCGATCGCTGTGCCCGTGACGCCGACCCCGCCGACCCAGTTCTACGCCGTCGCACGAGGGCGCCGCGTGGGGGTCTACTCGACGATCGCGGAAGTGTACGAAGAGACTCAAGGATATGATTACCATGTGTACCGACTGTGCGCGAGCCGCCACGAGGCCGAGCGCTTCATCGACCGCTATTTCGATGTCACCCAGGGCCGCCGGGGCGATCCGGACCCTCGGCACAAGTCAACGCTCGTTGCCTTTTGCGATGGTGCCACGCAAGGGAAGCGCAACTGGAGCCACCAAACGGGCGTGGCGTGCATCTTCCCCCACAACTCGGCGTGGGATGTTGTGTACACCTGCCTTGATGCGTATTGTACGGCGTATCGAGCCACAGCCAAGGCCGCGCTCGCAGCGATCAAACGGGCCAACGCGGAAAACCCGGCGAGAGATCAAGTGCTCTACATCTACACGCGAAATCAACTGCTCGTCCGCGCCATGACTGAATGGATGGGAAAATGGCTTGAGAATGATTGGCGCAAAGGCGATGGCCATCCTGTCAAGAACCGAGACGTGCTGCAGAGCATCGTCGACGCGCAAGGCCCGCGTCGAGTGATTTGGCGTCTCGACGACCACTGGTCATCCGAGTGGACAGCCTCTGTGGTCTCCGCTGCCGAGGACGCGTCCCTGGATGTTGGAGAGTTGCTTGACGCGGCGTGTATGTAAGGAATGGGTGTGAATGGCGTGCTCGTGCCTTGATCAGGTGCGATTGATTTGGGTGTAATGAACGATTTATATACGACCAAACATTATCTTCGTACCATGCCTCCTCGTATCGCGTTTTGTTGGAACTCTGGCCAAGTGTTATGGTAGCATCTGGCGATGTCTCAAAAGGGCATTTGCGCCCACCGTTTCCCCTCACAGATGGGTACAAAATCAATGCACACCAAACAACCGCCCTTTCCGCGTTGGCAGGTTTTGATTGGCTATAAGAATCTAATCATCCAATCAGTTGACGCCAACGGGACGTATTGTGATCTTCAAAGGTCTCACAGCAGCGTGAAGGCTTGTGTCTT
This sequence comes from Pythium rishiriense, assembly GCA_023335895.1. NCBI lineage: Eukaryota > Oomycota > Peronosporomycetes > Pythiales > Pythiaceae > Pythium > Pythium rishiriense. The sequence goes on from JAADVT010000365.1 coordinate 1,820, forward strand.
GGTTGTCTGACGCACCACAACATCCTCACATCTCCAATCACCTCGTACTCAACACTACACCCACCGTGCCCAGAACGTGCTAGCATGATCGGTCGACGTCCCACAGCCGCTCGCGATCTCTTCGACAATGGCAGCATCATGTCGCGTTTCCACCACGGTGTCTCCCGGATCCAGCAGTTGGTCAAGAAGACACCACCGACCGTCATTGCGCCCATGCCTTCGTGCTCGTATGAGTCCGTCTTCTTTCGCCCGCGAACGCTATCGCGCAACCGCACAGATAACGACGCTGATGCTATGGACGAAGACCGGACAAGGGCGTCGCACCCCGCAGTGTACGCCGACCGCTCGGACCTCATCCTCACGGGGCTTGAAGGCATCTCGATCCTCGTCGCCTCGTTCCTTGATGGCCGCTCACTTGGCCGCATGATACGTGTGAGTCGCTCATGGCACGACTTTATCACTCTCCACCACGAGACGCTCTTCAGCAGCTTACTGGCTCGCGAGTTCGACACGGTCATCACGTCTTCCACAACCTTCAAGTCGTACCTGTTCTCGCTACGCCATGATCTCGACCGCGAGCTCGCCCACTGTCGCTACGTACAGCACACGCACGCTGCGCTTGAACGCTATTGCACTGAGATCGAGCCAGAAAACCACGGCTTCGTGGCCATGTTCTGCGATATCGTCCGCTTCCGAGACTCTCGCATCGCCCGGTTCGTCGCTGAGCGGCGGAAGGGCGCGCTCAGCATGGTGCTCACGGCCACGCCAGAGCATGTGCAAGCGTTTCGCCGTGAGTGCCCAGACGCTGGACCTATCGCGTTCGTGCCGTTCGATAACCCGCACTGGCCCCAGTTCGAGCTTCCTCGGGTCGAGTTTCCTGGGTTCATGGGCTACGCGTTCGATCACGTTGAGATCGTCCCGGGATATGAAGCGCTGAAGGACACGGTCGTGAAGTCCATCTTGAAAGAGCTCATGCTCTTTGACACGGCAGAAAACGCTGCTGCGTATGGCGTTGCAGTAGGGAAGGCGCCGTTTGCAGCGATTGTCGGGGGAAGCGAACAGGCGCCGAACTACCACCTCACGTTCTCGAACCCGCTACGCGAGGAGCTTCGCCACCTATCCATCAGCGGGCGCGTGGCCGTGCTCACGCAGCGGATCGCTGCTGTCGACCACAGCATCTCGCATCGCTCTCGATAGATCAGAGGCAGGTTTCTTTCGTAGTATATAACACGTGTATTACTTGATATATTTTCATCAGACTATCTGCAATTCCTACGGTGTACATGTAAATGTCTATTGTGTAAGGAGCGTCGGTTTTGCCGGGAGCTAGGCTCACGAAATGTTGCACAGTCCAACGCCACAGAATGACGAGCAGTTTCGCTGCTCCTTGAGCGCCGTCACAAATGCGCTCGTCGCGTCGTCCGAGTTCTCGTGGTGTGAGTGCTTCGCTTGGTACTTCTTGAACGCCTTCGAGTCGCCGTAATAATGGCATAGCTCTGAGTCCACACGATTGACGCGAACGTGTGGCTGACTCATGTAGGTTTGGGCTGGGACCGTGCCACGACCGTCGTTTTTGACTCCATTGTGGGCTGCGAGGTCTTGTCCGTCCTCGTATTTCGGGTTATTGAGTGGCAGTTTGAGATAACGGCAAATCGGGTTGCAGCGATGCGATTCCAAGAAACGCTCGAACCCTCGGGTTGATAAGTTGCCTTTGCCAAACTCCTTGCCGCTTCGCGTGTGGATTTGTGGATCCGTGTAATGGTCAGACACGCCCTGGATATCAACAATCAGCATTTGCTGGCCAGAGGCCTCGTACGTGAAGTGCGAGAACGCCTGCGGCGTGTTCCGTTCCAAGTCGCTCACGTAGCCGTAATTGTTGTTGTGCTTGTGATACTCACCGGCGATGTAAGGTTCCACTCCACAGATGGTACCACGCATCGTCAGGTTATCCTCGTCATCACCATGGCTGGCCGGCACCAACTGCAGAATCCAAGCGTCTAGGAATTCGACGCGACGAGGTGGGTTGTAGCTGTTGTACAGATTCGCAAACTTTGATGCGACTGCTTGCATCTCAACATCTCGAAAGTACGTATCTGGATCTTCGTCCACATCAATCGCAATCTTGGCCACATAGCTGACCGGTCGCCCTTCTGGTCCCAGCCGAGGAATCACACTCAGATCCTGCAAGTGGAATACTTGACGGAGTCCGCCTCGTGCAAAAGGCTGTGGATCGATCTTGACTTTGATGCGTGAAGACGTCCACTTGCGCTTCTCGGAATCAAAGACGTGTTTGATGGCATCTCGCTCTCGGAGCACAGTGAAGTCTGGGGGGTCACGGTGGATCACAGGGAGATCTCGCTGGATGAGATCGGTCGTTCGATTGATGGCTGCTCACGAAAAATGCCACGTTAGAAACACGGAGAGTCCCCACTTTCCAGAAAAAATCCACGTACTCTGATTAGAATTTGACACGGTGAGCTCATCCACCAATTGGAGGCGCCGATCCTTGTACTCCGTGACTGTGATGAATCCTTCTTGATACAGCTTTTGGAGATTGAGCAGCTTTTCTACACTTGGTGGGTCTTCATGAGGGGCGGATTCGTAGGACCGAGCAATCGTGTTAGTGTAAAAGCTAGATCCAGATACGGCCGACCCGTTGGAATCTCCACTACCAGCACGGTGTGAACGTGGTCCGCGGGACGGGTCGCCCATCTCGCTCTCCATCTCCTCCTCACTCTCACTGTCTAGATCTTCATCGTCCTCGTCTTGATTATCCAGCTCGTGGCCGGCGTCGTCGTGGAGAATCTCTTCTGCAATGGCGTTGTGGCGGTGCTGCACTGGGCGACCAAACTCAAAGCTACGGCGCACCGCGTGGTCCTTGTGTCCGCCACCTGTGGAGGTCAAATCCGAGGACTGCGTGCGTCGGTGTTGGCGATGGCGTCGCAGCTGCGCAGGCGAGAGCTCCGATCCGACGGTCGCGAGCCATTGGCGCAGAGCCATGGTGGGGCTGTCAGGCGCACCGCGTGGCGGGTGGAACGATCCGGAGGCGACATCTGAGCTGTGGAAACGACGTCGCACCACGAGCGGCTGCAAGAGCCCCGCGTCGTCGGCCTTGTCGTCGCTGGCACCTGCTCGGATCTTGGCCTTGAGGTCGGCAAGCACGGCGTGGTCGTCGGCCTCCGAGTCTGCTGGATTGACCTCCGAGTCCGCCACGCCGTACCACGCGTCGTCGGCGCTGCGGGTCGAGCCGAGCGACGCGCGGTGCATCATTGCCGCGCGGCGCACGCGGATCTCCTCATCAAAGACTGCGGCTGCTCCTGGGTGCGCGGTATTCTCCATGGCCCCTGGGTCTGTCTGTACCTAAGTCGTCGCGGGTGGGTGGGGACGTGCGATCGTCCTCCTCACACGTCGTCGTGTCGCGCGCCGGGCTTGTCTGCTACTGCCGGCCGCGGCGCTCCGCGGCGTCCGTCCGTGCGCCGGGAGAATCCCGTCGTGTATCGGTGCGCGAAGTGTTCGTTGACCGAAGGGAGAGAGAGAACCAAGACGCTTCAACTCGAGGTCGTCGCCGCGCGCATGAGCCAACGTATCTCTCGCCCTGGATCGCTCGGGTCTGGGACACTGACACTGGTTCTGTGTCGCCGCACCTGTGGGGGGAGGGGAAAGTGGGGGCGAGACCGTCCACCGCACGCGATCTTCTCTCTCTCCAGACAAGCCAATCGCTTTGTCAAAGAGAGGGGAGAAGGAGAGACTTCCTGCCCTTCCCACCGACGGGTCAGTCAGTTCCCAATGGGAGAAGAAAAAGGAAGGAAGGAGACTCGTGGATGACTTTTAATCACGTTTTGACAAACATGATACTCACACTGATTGGTGGAATATGATACCTGTATCCACCAATCATGTGTCGGAATTGTCGCATGGGATCTGGGTAGTGTGGCCCACACTACGATACGTATCGGTTCCGATGATGCGATCGCGTCGGACGATTTCGCCCAATCAGATCTCCGCATGCCCGTGATGTGGCGCCTTTGATTAGTCGATCAAGGGCGCTGCTGAGGGGACGAGGGAGCAGGTCTGCCACCGGGACGGAAGACGGAGGCGTTCCACACAAAGCCCACTTGAAGCATTCCGCAAGTTGCTTCGCTCGTCTCAGGTGAGTCGACATCTCCATCTCCGCCTTCCGCCGTCCCGTCCGCCCGCACTCGCAGTGTAGCAGAAGCCGTGACGTCTGCGTGCCCGCCCCCTCCCCTTACAGATCCCTCCGTCCTCAACTGATCAATGCGAAGTCTTCAGTGGCTGCGGCTCGCTCTGGTCGCCACGGCGGCGCTGGCACTGGGCGGACATGCCGCGGCGGACGCGGACGCAGTGGAACGCGAAGCGGCCGAGACGGGAGGCGTCGTCGAAGTGGCTTGTGAGGCTGATGATTTGGGTGTGTGCTCTGCTCCGCAGATCGAATCGTCGTCCCAGGACACTTTTACCTCGCACACCACCATGACTTTCCGTGCTCGCCAGATCGCGTACCAGTTCATCGCCAAGGAGCAGAGCGAGGGCGTCGGCGCTCGTGTGCGCCGCTCGCTCGGCTCGTACAAGCTGCGCAACCTCGACCCGTTCCTCATGCTCGACGAGTTCAACGTCGGCCTGCCCGGCGGCTTCCCGGACCACCCGCACCGTGGTTTCGAGACGGTCACCTACGTGCTCCCGACCTCGAAGGGCCACATGCTCCACGAGGACTTCCTCGGCAACAAGGGTGACCTCCGCCCGGGTGATCTCCAGTGGATGACCCCCGGCCGTGGCATCCTCCACGCCGAGATGCCGGCTACCGCCGACCCGGCCCACGGTCTCCAGCTCTGGATCAACCTGCCCAAGTCGCGCAAGATCATGGAGCCGCAGTACCAGGAGATCAACCGCGAGACCGTGCCGCACGTCTTCAACGAGGACAAGACCGTCGAGGCGATTCTGTTCGCCGGCGAGGTGTTCGGCAAGAAGGGTCCGATCGAGCCTGTCGCGCCGGTCACCTACATCCACTTTATCATGAAGAAGGGCTCCAACCTCGAGTACAAGATCCCGGAGGGCCACAACGCGTTTGTGTACACGCTCGAGGGTGATGCGACGATCGCGGGCAAGAAGGTGACGGCCCACGAGGCTGTGGTGTTCGAGATCGACGGCGAGGGTATCGAGGTCACGGCTGACGAGGCGTTCGAGTTCATCGTGATCAGTGGCCAGCCGATCAACGAGCCGGTCGTCCAGCACGGCCCGTTCGTGATGACCACGACCGACGAGATCCGCCAGACGATCTTCGATTTCCACGGCGGCAAGAACGGTTTCGAGAACGCGCCCAACTGGGAGTCGGACCTCTCGCGCCGCCGCTACAGCCACTAAGCCGTGTTGTACAATGATTTCTAACTCCATCCGCGATGACGCAGCGCAGTGTGCATAATTACATTTATCGAAACTCAACATTCAGCTCCCATTGGTGTGGTTTGTGTGGCCATCGACATTCTGTGTGGCTTGTGTCTAGGCACCGGTGGGCGCGTTGAGCGACACTCGAGCGTCCAGGTGGTGCTTCATCGCGAGCGACGGCGCCGCAATGTACTTGCCGTCGTTGATCTCGAGGTCGACGTGGAAGCGATACTTGTTAATCAAGTTCGCGGATACGACGCGCAGCTCCATCATCGCGAGGTTCATGCCGATACACGTGCGCGGGCCCGAGCTGAACGCAAAGAACTTGGACGTCGGCACCTGGATGAGCTCGCCAGTTGCCGCATCGATCCAGCGTTCGGGCTTGAACTCGGCCGCGTCCGGGCCCCAGACCTTGGGGTTGCGAGCGAGCAGGTACGCCGAGAGTCCGACGCACTGGCCCTTGCGCACCAAGTATTCGCCGCCGATGATCGTGTCCTTTGTGGCCTGACGACGCGTGAAGGGCACGACCGTGTACAGGCGGAGCGTCTCCTTGAGCGTGGCCTCGAGGTACGTCAGCGCACGCACGTGGTCGGTCGTGAGGTAGGCCTGCTGGTCTCCGTACAGCGGACCGAGACGCGCCGCCATCTCGCTTCGGACTGCCTTCTCCACGTGGGGGTGCTTGGCGAGTGCGTAAAACAGCCAACTCAGCGACAGAGCCGTTGTGTCGCGCGCTGCGAGCACAAACGTGAGCAAAAAGTCGACGAGGTCCTCCGAGCGGAGCCCGTCCGTGTCCTCGTGCGAGCTCTCCGCGAAGAGCTCGACGACGCTCTTAATCTCAGTATCCTCGCCTTCCTTGGATGGTGGCTGGTGTTGCTGCTTCTTGGCCGCCAAGTTGGCGAGACTCTTTTGAACGAGCTCGCCGACCCAGTCGTACACGACGGCCTTGGCCTTGACGAGCTCCCCCTCGGGTCCAATCTTGAGCAGCCTCTCGAGCTTCCACACGAAGGGCGGCACCCGCGCGCGGCGCGTGACGACGGGCGGCGAGATGTCGGCCGCGCGTTCGAACGGGTGCGGGTTCGTGGAGCCGATGCATTGCACGTTGACGCCCACGCCCATCTCGACAAACGTCTGGAGCGTGAACTCGTGGAAAAGCGTGTGGAGGTTCACGAGCTTACCGCTCTCGCGGCCGGCGTCCAGCACGGCGTACACTTCGTTCATGTTGTTTTTCATCGAGTGGGTCATGAACGCACGCAGCGCGCGCGCCGTGAAGAACTTGACCGCGGCCTTGCGCTGGTGGTACCAGCGCTCGCCGTCGGACGCGACCATGCCGCGGCCCAGCAGGTCCTCGATGGTCTGCTGCTGGAACGATCCCTTGACGAACACGTCGAACTGCGTGGCCGTGATTTCCTCGACGAGCTCCGGGGAGCTCACCATAACGAGATCGGGCAGGCCCGGGATCTTGACGACGAACGGCTCGCCGTCGTACTCGCGGCTGAGCTCGGCGAGCCAGTCGTGCCGGTCCTCGGCGCGCCGCGTGATGTCCAGCAGGTTGCCCAGCAAAGGCAGCGTCGACGGCAGCTCGTAGATCTTACGCAGCGGCCTGCCGCTCTCGCCCGTGAGCTGGTCCGTTGGCTTGCGGACCAGCAACAGCGACGACGCCAGCACCACCGCGACACCCACGGCCACAGCGACCGTGAGCGTCGCGTCCGACGGCGCCGCCACGGCGGCCGCGAGGGATTGCGGCAGATAATCACGCAGCGCGAGCATCCAAGACAAGGGGACGGGAACGCGAGAATCGCCGAGTGCCCGGCCGGGCCGCGGTCCCGCCATTACGAGAGGGAAACGTCATGTGATTGCGAAGGCCAGAGGTGTTTTCGCGCGGCGGGAAAGTCGGTGGCCAACGCCCGGCGCTGATCCTAGAGGGGCGGATTGCAGACCGCCTCCTTCGTCGCCGAACAGACAGGGCGGCGCGGCCCACTCCCTTTCGAACCTCCGGGATGGATGGAAATCTTGAAGAGGAGTGAGAGACTTGGTCCTTGGACCACCACCATGTTTCAGTATGTCAGGCGCCACGGCTCCCCGGTTTCCGGGTATAAACGAGGATCGTTGTTGGGGTACGGTATACGAGTTCCGCTCGCGCCCCCGGGGCACCCGGCGGGATTTGGTCCACTCGCGCTTCCGCCGGCTCGCCGCCATCACCACCAACTCGACGCGTCCACTGGAATCAATCCAGCACGACGATGCTCTCGGTCGCGGCACTGGCCGAGCCGTCGCTCGCGCTGGCGGCCTCTCTGGTCGCGGTGGTCGGTGTCTCGACGTGGCTGTTCATCGCGTCGTCGTCATCGTCCCCTACATCTCGAAAGGTGCCGGTCGCTGGCGAGAAACAGAGCGCGCGACGACGCGTACCCGGCACGCTCCCCCTGCTCGGCGATCTGCTCGAGATCGCGCGGAACGAAGACCGGTTCCACGACTGGATGCTCGACTGGTGCAGGGCCTTCGACTTCGCGCCGTGGACGGTGCAGATGCCCGGGCTCGGCACGATGCACGTGCTGAGTTCGCCCGAGCTCTTTGAAGACGTGCTCACCGCCAAGTTTGAGCACTTCCCCAAGGGCGCCAGCCAGCTCGAGCTCGTGCGGGGCTTGTTTGGGAAAAGCGTGGTCGCGAGCGACGGCGAGCGCTGGTTCCACCAGCGCAAGGCCGCGGTCAAGTTCTTCAGCGCACGTACGCTGCGCGCGTACATGGCCACGAGCGCACGCCGGAACCTGTGCCATGCTATGGATATCATCGCGATGCAGCAGGAGACCGACACGCCGGTCAACCTGACGAGCCTGTTCTTGGACTTTACGATGCAGACGTTTGTCGAGACCGGGCTCGGCGTGGAGCTCGACTGGATCGGCCGCGCGACGCCACACCCGTTCCAGCACGCGATCGACGAGGCGTCGGTTCTGCTTCTCAAGCGCTTCTCGGTGCCGACTTGGGTCTGGAAGCTCCAGCGCTGGCTGAACGTCGGCCACGAGGCTGCGTTCGCGCGCCACATGACGTTTGTCGTCACGTGGCTCAACGAGATCGTGGCCACGAGCTTAGAACGTGTCGCGGCCAAGAAGGCACACGGCCACACCTCGCCAGACCGCGGAGACGAAGAGGTCAAGAGCATGGTCGAGCTGTTCGCCGAGCAGAGCCGCGAGGATGCCGACGGTATCCGCGCCGAGGACCTCGTCGATTTCATCCAGGTCATGGTCATCGCGGCGCGCGACACGACGGCGATCGCGCTCTCGTGGTTCTTCTACGAGCTGAGCAAGAACCCACAAGTTGAAGAGAAGATCCGCGCTGAGATCGTGGCAATGTATCCGGACCGCGCGTGGAAGAGCGACACGTACTTTTCCGCCGAGGACGCGCGGGTGCTGACGTACATGGAGGCGTCGTTGAAAGAGGCGCTGAGACTCCACCCACCGGGCCCGTTCATATACAAAGAGGCAGCACAGGACGTGCTTATCGGGTCGGATGTCCACGTACGCAAGGGGGAGTTTGTGGGCGTCTCGATGTACTGCGCCGCTCGGAACCCGCACGTTTGGGGCGCCGACGCGGCACACTACAAGCCCGAGCGATGGATCGACGAGGCGACAGGCGAGCTCAAGCAGTTTTCCACGGCCAAGTTCATCTCGTTTAGCACGGGCCCGCGCTCCTGTGTGGGCATGAACCTCGCGATGCTCGAGCTCCGCGTGGTCGCCGCAAACCTTCTCAACCGGTTCCGCTTCGAGCTCGACGCGAACCTCGACGGCGCCTACTTGCGCTCCCCGCTGCTGCCGATGAAGAGCCCACTTCTTGCCAAGATCCGAAAATGGTGATTGACGTGAGCTGGCCGAGCATCGCACGATCCTAGTCGAGTGGCTCCACATCGTCGCAACGAACCTTCTTTAGATTTGGTTATCGATCCACGCGACGCCGGCAGCTACGAAGTGGTGCCGACGTTCAACATGAAGCACCCGCTGTTGGCCAGGGCGACGCGAGTGCGCGGTCGTGTAATGTGCTGAACGTTAGGAGCAGGATTCCGAGTTGATTCGTCAGTTAGATCACACATGTAAACGTTATTTGTGCTCGTGGGCCATACCTAGAAGCTACCAATTGACACCACGTCCAAGAGCTGCTTCCCGAGCACGCTTCATCATTGACTTCATAGCTTCCGGGTGCGATATGCATCTCCAGTTCACGACCACTCCTTGCATGTATCGCATTCGCCGTAGCCTCACGCCATTTGCCGCGCCACAAGCGACTTGTACACGCTGTCTGAAGCTGCCAAGAGCTCCTCATGGTTGCCTAGTTCCACGATCCTACCGTCCTTAACCACTGCGATCAGATCGGCATGGCGAACCGTCGAGAGCTTGTGGGCTACGACGATTGTCGTGCACGCCTTAGTCGCCACGAGCTTTTCGAGTGCTTCTTGTACAACGCGTTCGCTTTCGTTGTCCAGCGCGCTCGTTGCCTCGTCGAGCAAAATAACCTTACTGTCTCGGAGGATAGCACGTGCGATCGCAATGCGCTGTCTCTGGCCGCCCGAGACTTGTGCACCATCGTCACCCACTCGCGTATCAAAGCCGTCCGGAAACTGCACGATGAAATCGTACGCGTTCGCTTGCTTTGCAGCCTCCATGATGTCGCTCAGAGAGGCACCAGGCCGGCCGAGGGCAATGTTCTCGGCGATCGATCCAGAGAACAGCACGGGTTGTTGGCTCACGAGTGCCATCTGATCGCGCAACCACGGAAGGCACAGCGTACGCAAGTCGGCTCCATCAAGTGCCACACTCCCATCCGTCGGATCGCAAAACCGTTCCAGCAGCGAGATCGCCGTGCTCTTACCGCTTCCGCTCGTACCAACCAACGCGACCGTCTGACCAGCAGTGATCCTGAGGTTAAAGTCCTTGTACACAAGCGCATGGGGTCGCGACGGATACGCAAAGTTAACGCTCTTGAACTCGATGTGACCAGCGACGTGCTGCAAGGTTTCACCCTCGTGTTCAGACACATTGATCTCGGGTGTACGATCGATGATCTCGAAGACCCGGCTGGCTGCCTCTCTTGCCTTGGTCTGGTCCACTGCGTGCTGTGCGGCCTGGCCGACACCAACCATGCTGAGCATAATAACCATAATGACCATGAGCATGTCTTCGAACGTGATGCGACCGGAGCTAACCCACTTGCCACCGCTGTAGAATAGCAGCGCAGTTGCAAAGAACATTGATCCTTCTGAGCCTCCGAAGGCAATCCCGCCCAGTACACTGCGCTTCCTGTCGGATACACTTGAGCGCTTGAGGAGGGAGCCGTATCGGCGTTCGACAATGTCCTCGAGACCAAGAGACACCACAGTACGAATGGACCCGACCGCTTCAACCATCAACGACCCAGCAGCGACATCCGGATCAACGAGCGACTTGTTGTTCATTGTTCCGCTCATTACGCGAGCTTGCACCGTAGACATGAAGATCAATATTGGAGCCGTCGCAAGAATCAACAGTGTCATTTCCCAACTGCGTGTGAGGGCAATGCTGAACGCGATCACGAGCGCCGTAATCGTGACAAGGCTTTGGTTCAGTGCATCGGCTGTCATTGACTGAAGCACTGCGGAGTCCGTCGACAAGCGGGACACGAGCGCACCAGATGAATTCTCGGGCCGGTCAAACCACGCTGCATCTTGACGAAGCATGGAATCGAACGCCGACTGCCGAATGCGCGCAACGAGGCGCTGTGCCGCGACAGCGAAGCCGAAGTGTTGGACTACGATCGACACGCCAAAAACTACGCCCAGTGCGACAAAACCAAGCGACCAATAACGCGCCGTCGTCAGCAACTCGTGACGTGGGCGCTCGTCAAAGAAAAGGACAACGATCTTGGTCAGCAGTACGCCCCACACCGGAAACACGGCGGCGTTCACAACCGCGCCAAAGACGCCCAGCACCATGTACTTCCAATCTTGAAGACTTTGCTTCCACACGCGCGACACCGGAACCAGTTCACCATCAAACGGTTCGGTCTTCCCGTCTTGTGTTGGTTTCACGATGTTTGGACTAGCTTCTTGATATAGAGAGAGGTGCGCCGCTGTGTCGGGAATGGTGTATTCATTGGTGCTACTGGCGACAGCGTGAGGTGGCCCATTTCGTTTACCGGGACTGCGCTCTTCGTTCTCGACAAGCTGCCTGTATACGCCCAGCGGCATCTGCATCAGTTGATCATGGCTGCCGATCTCGACAATCGAACCATTCTTGTGTACAGCGATTCGATCGGCGGCACGGATCGTTGACAGACGGTGGGCCACGATAATAGTTGTGCGGGTCGACACCTGGAACAGTTCATTAAGTGAGGCCTGGACAAGGCTCTCGCTCTCGGCGTCAAGCGCACTGGTCGCTTCGTCCAGCACCAAGATCGGAGCATTCTTGAGGACCGCGCGCGCGATCGCGATACGCTGCTTCTGGCCTCCGGATAGCTGTGCGCCACGCTCCCCAACCACTGTCTCAAAGCCGAGAGGAAATTCCATCACAAACTCAAAGGCGTTTGCCATCTTGGCGGCCTCCATGACTTGCTCGTCGGTCGCCTCGGGGCGGCCGTACCGAATGTTCTCCATGATCGATGTAGCAAACAGCACGGGCGTTTGGCTCACGAGCGCGATTTGCTGGCGAAGCCACTGGACGTTGAGCGAGCGCACGTCACGGCCATCGAGCTCGACCACGCCGCTGATCGGATCATAAAAGCGCTCCAGCAGCGCCACAACCGTCGATTTGCCGCTCCCACTTGCGCCGACAAGCGCGACAGTCTCGCCAGCCTCGATCGTGAGCGAGTAGTCGCGACACACCAAGGCGTCGGGCCGTGACGGGTAGGCAAACGAAACCTGGTCGATCTTGATCCGGCCCTGGACACTTCCTGGCTTCAGACCGCTGTGTGGGTCACACGGATCAATATCCGACTTGGCGTGGATTACGGCAAATACGTCCACCGCAGCCGTCCGCGCCGAAACCACAGCTTCGGCACTGGGTCCGGCCTGGCCGAGCGCCATCGCCCCCATAATGACAGAGAAAAACACGGTCACGACGCGTCCGCCCGAGTAGCACGCGTCATAGTCGACACAGCCGTCGCGCCGCGCATTCGCGATCTTGAGTGCGCCGTAAAACATACCACCCGCGTACGTACAAAAAATGAGAAACAGCATGACGCCAGTGCCGGCGCCAACAGCGACGTGCTTCGTGATGCCCGCACGCGTGGCGACGCTGAGTGCCGACTCATACTTGCCGCCAAAGTGGCGTTGCGCGTTGAGCGTGTGGACCGTGCGAATGTTGCGCAAGGCCTCGAGCGCGACGGCGCCGGCCTTCGCGTACGAGTCGAGGCCAGACTGGGTCGCAGTCGCCGTGGTCTTGACCATGAGCGACGCCGCGGCTGCGATGAACGGCGTACACGCCAGCAGCACGAGCGTGAGCTCCCAGCCCTTGACGAGACCGATCACGACGCCCGACACGGCGAGCGAGGTCAGGTGGAGCGCCTCGCCCAGCTTGCGGCCCATGCCGTCTTGGATCACGGCCGTCGCGTCGGACGCGCGTGCCGCGAGCTGCAGGTGGTCGCGGACGTCGAACCAACCCATGGGCTGGGTCAGCAGTGCGTGGAGGTACGCTTGGCGGATGCGCACCGCCTGGCGCGACGCCGCGAGCGACCAGCACGCGACCTGGAGGAAGCAGCACACGGCGGTGGCGGCGCCGACCACGGCAAAGTTGCGCGCGACGCGGTCGACGTCGCGTTGGAACGACGACGAGGCATCTGGGTGGAACGCGTCCAGCATGTCGCCGAGCAGCACGATCTGGAGCGGGTGCGAGAGCCCCGCGGCGAGCGCGGCAATGGCGCCGACGGCCACCAGCGCGGCGTCCGTCGCGTCGGCAAACGCGAAGAGCTGCGCGAGCGGCACGAGCGGCGGCGTACTTGAGGCAACGGCCTTTCCGTCGTCGTCTTCATCTGGTGGCGTTGACGCGGTCGCACGTGGCGACGCGACGGCTGCGTAGTCGTACGAGGCGGTGGCAGTCGCGGGCTTCATGGCCGGTGGCGAGTGTATACCTTCCTGGGGCTGGTTCGTAGGACGAGGTAAATGGAGGAATGAGCGATATGGCCACAAGGCTTTGTTCCCCTTTCGCTACCGCTTAGTCTAACGCCGAGCGGCGATCGGAGCGACGGCCATCGCGTGGCGACGGCGATTAGATGCGCCAGAGGAGGCGTCATTCGGCGTGGTGATGACGGCGCAGTGGGCGTATCAAATCACTTTCGACGGTCACTATCCCGGATCAGATTTGTCGATTCCCTCGCGGATGTGACATATTAAATGTACTGAAATGCACTGTTGTACGACAAACATGAAGGTACTGCATTAGCGTCATCATCGCGGCATGGGTCCTAGCATCCCCAGTTTTTTTTCATGCCACGGGCGTGACGGCCGCGAGCAGTGCGTGCTGCATCATGAGCGTCAGTCCGGGTGCCGTGGTGCCGTCGTTGGCTGGGTCGACACGGAAATGGTACCGGTTGAGCAGGTTGGCGGCCACGGCACGCAGCTCCAACAGTGCGAGCGTCATGCCGATACACGTGCGCGGGCCGGCGTGGAACGTGAAAAACTTGGACGGCGGGACCTGGCGGAGCTCGCCAGTCGCTGGATCGATCCACCGCTCCGGCTTGAAATCGGCCGCGTCGTCCCCCCACACGCGCGGGTTGCGCGCCATCGCGTACGCGTGGAGAATACAAAATTGGCCCTTGCGGAGAAAGACGTCGCCGCACACGACCGTGTCACGCACGACGACCTTGGCGGTCGACGGCGCTGCCGGGTACAGGCGGAGCGTCTCGCGGATCGTCGCCTCGAGGTACGGCAGGGCTTTGATTTGGTCTGTCGAAAGCAGCACGTCGTTCCGCCCATAGATGTCTGGGAACGCTTGTTGTAGCTCTTCGCAGATCTTTTGCTCGACTTCAGGGTGGTGGCTGAGCGCGTAGAACAGCCATGCCAGCGTCGATGCCGTCGTGTCGCGAGCGGCGATCACAAATGTCAGCATAAAGTCGGCCAGGTCGCCAGCCCGGAGACCGTCTTTGTCTTCGTCGCTGTGCTGAACAAACAGCTCGATGATGCTTTTGCTCTCGTTGGAATCGTTCGCCTCTCGCGCGCGGGTTGCCGCCACGAGGCCTTGCGCGATGACTTCCTGGAGCCAGGCATAGACGACCGACATGTGGTGCGCGAGCTTGGCCTCGGTGCCAACATTCAACCAGCGTTGGAGCCGCCAGAAGACACCGGGCGTCTTAAAGCGCATCGTGAGCAGCGTGGAAGCCGCGTCGATTGACGTCTGGAACGGGTGCTGGTCTTTGCTGCCGATCCAGTTGAGCTGTACTCCAAGTCCCATCTCGACAAATGTCTGCAGCGTGAGCTCGTGGAAGAGTTTCTTCAAATCCACCTGCTCGCCCGACCGCTGCGCGCTGTCCAGCACGTCACATACTTGCTCGAGGTTCTTGTGGAGGCTTCTGTGCATGAGCGTCCGAAGCGAGCGCGCCGAGAAGAACTTGACCGCAGCCTTGCGCTGATGGACCCACCGCTCCCCGTCCGACGCGACGATTCCCCTCCCGAAAAGCGTACGGATAATGTCGATCTGGTATTCGCCCTTCTCAAAGTTTTCAAACTGCGTTGTCGTGATCTCCTCGATGGCCTCGGGCAACGAGAACGTGATCATCTCTGGCTGGCCCGGGATCTTGCGGACCCAAGGCTCGCCGTTGAACTCCAAACACTGCTGAACGCCCCACGCACGCAGGTTGTGGCGATGCCGGTAAAACGATAGCGCATTTCCCAGAAGAGGGAGTGTGTCATTGGGGCGGTGGATCTTGCGCGGCGTGATTCCGGGCGGTGGAGACGGTCCCCGCGCTGCGTAGATGTACAAAAGCCCGGCGACGAGAGCGCCGAGCGTCGTCGCGAGCAGCGCCGTCGAGCTGTCGTCCAGTGGCGGGGGCATTACAATCATGTCGTCGTAGCCCGCGATGAACTGCAGGTTTGGGCTGTCTTGGTAACGCGTTGAGCTGTCGAGATGTGAGTGCTCAGCTGCTGGTGACACGAAGGACACGGCAGGTCATGTATCTCAAAGCTGGACCCATCCTGGAATTCCCGGAAGGTGTGATACGGGATCGTTTCACAAAACGAGGTGAGACCGTGACTGGCTACCAGAGCTGAGTTTTATCAATTCACGGTTGGTGTTGAAGTTCACGAGGGCGTCTGTTAGTGGCCTCACAACAAAGCGAAAAGGAAGAAGCGGATTGATCTTGGCGAGGCTCGCCACCAGTCTATCGGGAGCGCTCCGTTCCCGGTAGAGACGACAGTTCACGACGCGCGAAGCCAACGGAATTGAAAGGAGTAGTCCGCACCTGGAATGACCAATCCAATACGGCCGTGCGCGTGAGTGAACCATCTACAGACGACAAGGTGGCAGCACTCACCGAAGTGGACAAGCGTTCCTTGAACCGCGAAGTAGACCCACTGAATGAGCAGTGATTGGATCAGCGAAACATGCTTTTCAAGAACGAAGGCGAGTTGCACGAGCGGTGAAAACTTGAGTTTGTGATACAGCATTGCTGAGACTGCGACGAACGATATGAACTCCAACCCAGCATACGCCACCACGTTGACGATCGAAGCCGACAGGTGTGCGTCGTCCATTGAGCTGAGTGCTGAGTAGAAAACACGGTTAGGGAGGTGGGACATCGCTGTCAAATATGCCGCTTGGGTAGTGAACGTGAGTCGGGTTGCGATGCATGCAGACACAAAGCCGGAGACGCACCGTAAACTAGAGGAATGAAGACTTCGGTGAACTCGACGAGGATCGCACACTCCACCAGATACATCAGCCGCAGGGTTCCATGAACGTACTGGAGCTCGATTTGTGCACAAAGGAGTTCAGGGATTGGTCCTGGCACGACGTCGATACCATGGGGCGCGATACTTTTGCGGATCGGTGGTAAAGCCGACGACGCTGGTACACTCTGTATTTGTCTGCTTCTACAACAAGGTGGCATTTGTCGAGTTATCTTGATCTGATCGGCTTCACGAAGTGTCGGCATCGCTTCAATCAACTGCGCGGTTCTCCCATAGTGGCTGTCTGTTAAAAGTTGGGACTCGTGATCGCGACCAAGCTGAAGCGCGAGATTGTCCAAGCTGTGGATCCATGACGCAACATCGTTCATTGTGAAGCAGATCTGCACCACATCGAAGACCACCAGTGGAATCGTAGTTTTCATTGTCGAACCACTCTGCATCACGAACGCGACGAACATCGCGTGGAACACGTCCGCGTTGACGATCACCACCAAAGACTTAACGTCATCAAATTGGCTAGCAGCGTAGTGGAGCAAGTTCTTCGCTGTCAATTTCATGCCGGGTAGAAGCAGCGAGATTACAACCTGCTGGTACCCGTCCAATGTCGTGAAGACGTAGCTGAAAACAGGATACACGAGTATCATGCAGCCGTTGACAATTATGACGCCGATGAGCTGTTTGAACAATTGCACAAGCTTTGAATCGCGAGCGACCAAGTGGTACCACGCTCCTCGAACGCCAAGGCACAAAACGAGGAGCATCGTCGGTATGAGTAATTGCTGTGCGAACGGGATTGGAAATCCGATGATGCGAGACAGGCAGACACCAACCGCTACCGTGGCGGCACTAGCGAGGACACTAGTACCCAACTTCCGCGTTATCGTGAGTGGAAGCCCTGGGAAACAACAGTGTACCTGCTCGACGACGCACGAGCCGCCCACACACACTCCAATGAACAGCCGACACCAAAAGGCTGAGTTGGCGACGATCGCACCAGCCGGCGCGTCAAGTGGCACCAAGTCGATGGCGGTAGTCACGAGCATGCACGGCAAAGGGGTCAGCAGTATGATCTTGAAGACTCGCCACAGCTTCGCTTCTTTCGTATAGCAATCCAGACCCAACAGGCGGCTAATGGAGCAGGTTCCGTGGAGCTCGACCTGGACGGCTTCGACTGCTCGGATCATAGCGCGCACGGCTGCCACAAGTGTTCTCATTGCCATTTGAACTTCGCTGGCTGCTTGCTGTGAGTGACGACTGGCTCGGGTGTGTAGATCGCGAGAGTGGAGAAGTGAGCGACGGGAGATGACAAAATGATGCATAAAAGAATACCACTTACCCAATCGTCGCGGTGATAAGATCATCACAGCATATGCCATCGAAATGTGTTGTTTCTCCCAAAACACCCCACCGGAGCAGGCAACCAAGCGTGGACCTCCGCGTCGTATCCAGTTGGCATCGCATTGTTATGCTCTGCATCTTATTTATACGGTGTCGGATCCGGATCCGCCCCAAGTTATTTTTGCCATCTACACACCCGCGACTGGTCCGTTGGGCTATCCCTTGAACTTGTTGAGGTAGCCCCCTTCCTCCATGAGGTCAAAGAAGTGGCCGTTTCCCTTCTTCACGAGCAGCGCAGGCGGCGCGAACTCAACGATCTTGCCCCCGTCCAACACCAAGATGCGGTCGGCGTCCAGCACTGTGTCCAGGCGGTGCGCGATGGTCAGTACCGTGGACGATACGAACGACTCGCGGACTACGCGCTGCAGCTTTTGGTCGGTTTCCTGGTCCATCGCCGCTGTGGCCTCGTCGAAGACGACAACACGCGACTTGCGCATCAGTGCGCGCGCCATGCAGAGCATCTGGCGCTCGCCCACGCTGAAGTTCTCACCGTTCTCTTCGACGTCGCACTCGAGCTTCTTGGGTTCGCCGTGGATGCGGTCGTGGAGACCCACACGGCGGATCGCACGCCACAAGACGTCGTCCTCGAACTCGCCAAACGGATCCAAGTACCCGCGCAAGGGTCCTCTGAAGAGCACAGGGTTTTGCGGGATGATCGATAGGCGCTCGCGCAACGTCGAGAGCCCGAGCGTACTGATGTCCACGCCGTCAATGGAGATCTTGCCTGACACCAGCTCGTTGATGCGAAACAGCGCCATCGTGAGACTCGACTTGCCGGCGCCAGTGCGACCAACAATACCGATCTTCTCACCGCCTTGCACGGAAAAGCTCACGTCGCGGAGCACGAGATTGGCGCCCTCCTGATAACGGAACGCGACGCCGTCGAACGTGATCGATCCGTGCGACGGCCATTCACTGTGCTTGGGCGGGTCCACTGACGGCACGCGATGCGCGCGTTCTTGAGGGATCTCAATGTACTCCTGGATGCGCTCCGGACTGACCATGATGGTCTCGATGCGGGTGAGCGAGTGCGTGATCTGCTCAAGGTTCTGTGAGACCTTGAGCGCGTACGAGAACGCGAGACCGATGACAGCGGCGCTGAGTTGGTCGTGGAGAAGTACAAGCGAACCGGTGACGATAAAGACGAGCAAAGCACCGAGCAATTGGATGCGTAGCGTGAACCACTGCGCGACGCACATCTGTGCGTACGTGACCTTGTTGGCGTCGTCCATTTTGGCGAAGTTCAGTGCTCGGAAACGCTCGAGCTGCCTCCTGCCGAACGCGCGCAGCACGGCACCGCCGTCAATCGACTCGGATAAGTGGTTCAGCACGGGCGCCTGGGCGGTCTTGGTCAGCCGCTGGATCTCTCTGGCGGTCGCAATGAAGAAGTTGGCGCACGTGACGTACAGATACACGACCGGCAGCAGCAGCAGGCCCTTCCACTGGATCAGTACGGCGGCCGTGACGACGCTGCTTCCCACGGAGAACGCGACAGCGAACAGCGCGGCGAATGCAAACGGAATTGACGAATCGACGCTCGAGACGTCGCTGCTGTACCGCGTTAGGATGCGGCCGATCGGGTTCGCGTCAAAGAACCGCATGGGTGCGTGCGTGACCGCGAAGGTCATTCGGTCGAAGAGGTGCTTGGCGGCCTGGAGACCAAAGTAAGTGATCACAAGTGTACGGAACATCACTGTGAGCGCGACACCTAAGCCGAGTGCACAGTACACGCCGAGTCGGAATGCCGTGGAATTGGTCGCGGTCGGGGTGGTCTCGGTGCTGTCGCTCGACCAGCTGCCGACCCAAAAGTCGCTCGACACCTGAAGCGCCTGCCACAAGATCTGGGAGACGAGAACGATCATTACCACGCGCAACCCGCCGATGGCATGGTAGTACGCCTCGAAGACGTGAAATCCCACGCGGCCTTCCGGTCGCGCCTCGGCGTGGATCAAACGGCCTTTTTCGGTCGCGGTCTGATCTTCCGTCGAAGCTGACTGGATGGCGACAACTTCGTCGTAGTCACCGATCTTCTCGCTCGTTGCCAAGGGCGACACAAGTGGTGTGTATGGCGGACGCTCCCTCGCTGACCGTGACGCCACGACGCGACCAGTCTCGTCAATCGTCACGGCGTTCGTGACATACTCAGACGCGATGATCTCTGGGTTGTGCGTGACCAATACTATGGTCTTGTCGCGCAGCAGCCCGAGCAGACATTTGCGGAAGATCTCGTTCTGCACGATCGCATCAACGGCCGCGAGCGGCGCGTCCAGCACAAAGATGTCGGCGTTGCTGTAGCAAGCGCGGGCGAGTGCGATGCGCGCCTTCTGACCGCCCGAGAGCGTAACGCCACGCTCGCCAATCTCCGTCATGTCGCCGGCCTCGAGCATGGCCAAATCGTGGGCCAGCGCGCACGCGTCGAGGATCTTCTCGTACTTGCTTCGATCAAACGGCAGCCCGAAGAGGATATTGTCACGCACTGTCAAGTTCTGGATCCACGGCTGCTGTGAACAGAACGCAACCTTGCCGCCGATAAACACAGTGCCACTGTGCTTGACCATGTCGCCAAGCAGCGCCGCGCAGAGCGACGACTTCCCGGATCCAACGGGACCGTGTACCACGACAAAGTCCCCTTTCTTGACCTCCAGGCCCACGTCCTGTAGCATAGTCGACTTGTTGTCCCAACCGAACGACGCACTCTCCACTGCTATGCTCACGTCCCCCTTGGCAAAGTGTGTACTCGGTGCGTTTGACGGTGACAACACCGCGCTTGCGTCGACCTCGTCCATGTGGAGAAACGAATTGATGCGCTCGAGCGCGACCTTGGACTGTGTGAGCATTGAGATGATGTCCGGAATGAAGCGCAAGTGGCCTTGGATCATCTGGAAAAGCGCAATACTCGTGAACGCGACTGCCGGGGTCAGCTCGCGCTGGAGTAGCACGGCGTACACGCCGAAAGACGCGATACTAATGAAAACAGGGGTCGCCCACATGATCATGATCGTGAGGATCGTGTACACGCGGAACCCCAGCATGTCGCGCAGCTCCTTCGCACGCAGCCGCTCGATGCCTTCCAGAAACTTGTCCTCCCATGCGTTGAACTTGACAACGGCGATGGCTTTGAAAACCTCGGTCACTTTGTTCATGCGCGCGTCTTTGCTGGAGCGGTAGACTCGATACGTAGCGTACATGTGCTTGGTCACCACATTGTTCAATACGAGAGTGAGCACAATGACGGCGACACCGGCGAGCGCGGCGACGTCCAGCACGTCATACAGCATGTAGCTGACGATGAGAATCTGGAGCGGCAACACCCAGAGGTGGTGGATAAAGTACGGCGCCGAGAACAGCGCTTCGACGTCAGAGGTGTACATATTGGTGATGTCGCCCGTGGATTTTTCTGCGCGCGACGCGGCACTGAGCTTGAGCGTCTTGTCGTACAAAAGTGCCTTGAGGCAGCCACTGAGCTCGATCGCGATCTGCTCGGACTCAAAATTTGCGTAAGTCTCCGAGAGAGCCATGACGACTTGCGACACGAAGAGCCCAAGCACCCACGAGAGCACCGTATCGATGGAGAACGACCCGCTTGTGAGGCTGGAGACGACGCGGTTCAGTACGACTGGCCCCACGAGCGCACTGAGAATGGACACGAGGAACCCGAGCCCCGTGCCCGCAAAGCGCCAGCCGAAGACGTGCAGGAACGTGCGAGGGATCGAGTGCGTCTGCTTCAGCACGCGCTGGAACGGCGCCGACGCGCGCTGGGACTGCTGCTGCTGGTCGAGCGGCCACAAGTCGTGGCCGTGTAATTGGCGGTGCTGGCCCAGAGCCAGGAGCGGCGTGACCCACGAAAGCAGGAGCCGCGAGCCGAACCATGCAGCTTTGCGTGGGTGTGGAGCAGCGGTCGATGCGGTCGCTCGGCCTGACCCAAACGTCTCGTAGGTGGTGCGTGCCCCCATTGGCCTTCTCGGAACAAGTCAAATCGGAGAATGCGTTGAGCGGATCGAGCCGTGGCGGCGGATCCATTCTTGCATGCCGTGGCTCCGAGCGTAAGGAGGGAGGGAGGGCCGTGACTCAAGAGACGAGATCGCCGTGACGTGCGGTCGTGGGAAGCTGGCCGCTCGTGGCCACAAGAACGCGCTCGCGGCATGCTACGCTCCGCGCCACCTTCCATCCCACAAGATCCAAGTGGACATCCGGTTCGAAGAGACTGGGAAGCCGTGACCCTGGAGCATCCCTCCCACTTTCAACTGGAGCGCGGCGCTGCTGGCCGATGAGAGCAGGCACGTCAAGTTGCCATCCCTGCCCCTCTCAAAAGCCTTGTCTGAATGTAGGCTGCGCGGTTGAAGACAGGAGTGGGTGATGCAGCTCGCGTGACACGAAGTTGCCTCTCAGTGTGAACGGCTTTGCCACGCTGGCACCGCCGGAATGACGGTGGCTGGCTCCGGTTCTGGACCAACTCACCGTCATTCCCGTGAAACCTGATTCAAGATGCTCCCATGTTTCGCATCGACACCCACAAGCTAATCCAGTTGATTGGTTGGTTCGCCTTCTGGAGGGAACATCAAACACTCTGGGCGAACAAGCGACAGGAAGCCCACGAGTTGTTGGTTTTCAACGAGTTTTAGTATAGTGCATGTAATACAGCTAGTGCGCCCGGGGGGCCTCTTAGCCACCGCAGCCGAAGCCTACGACTGTTCGGCAAGTGAGTGCAAGTGAATCGGCGCACACGCCACGCCGGCTACGGACTCGTGCTCCGAACTTTCAGCACGTCCCACGACCGCGCACTCGCGTCGCTCTGGCCAACAGCGGGTACTTCATGTTGAGCGTCGGCGCCACTTCGTAGCTGCCGTCGTTGCGTGGATCGACAGCCAACTCGTACCGGTACAGCAGGTTGGCCACGACGATGCGTAGCTCCAGCATCGCGAGGCTCATACCAATACACGTCCGTGGTCCGGCACCGAAGGTCAGGAACTTTGTCGGCGGGACTTGGATCAGCTGGCCCGTCGATGCATCAATCCATCGGTCGGGTTTGAACTCGGCCGCGTCGGCCCCCCACACACGCGGGTGGCGCGCCATCGCGTACTGGGGCATGCCAACAACTTCACCCTCGCGAACGAGTGTCTCGCCACAGAGGACAGTCGTCTCCTTTGCCTGTCGCACGGTGAACGGCACGGCTGGGTACAGTCGCAAGGTCTCCTTGATGGTCGCCTCCAAGTAAGTCAGGCCCTTGATGTGGTCTGTCGTGAGGTACACGCCGTCTTCTCCGATGTCTCGCAACTGCTCAGCCATCTCTGCTCGAATGCGGGCTTCAATGCGCGGGTGCTTGCTCATCGCGTAGAAGAACCAGCACAGCGTGTTGGCAGTCGTATCGCGTGCTCCGATGATGAATGTGAGGATGAAGCCCACGAGGTCATCGGGCTGGAGACCTTCGGCGTCACCATCACTCTGGTCCACGAACAACTCGACCACGCTCTTCACTCTGCTTTTGCGCTCACTCGCTTTCGCAGCGCGAGCTTCTTCGAGGCTTTTCTCTAGTGTCTCCTGGAGCCACTCGAGTAGGATCTCGCGATGTTTGGCCAGCTCGGCCTCCTTGCCGATATTGAGCCAGCGCTCGGTCTCCCAAACAACACCCGGCACACCAAACCGCCTCGACGTGATCGGGGCAATCACGTCCAGCGCCTTTTGGAAAGGATGCGGATTCGTGGCGCCGATGCAGTTCAGGTCGACCCCCAAGCCAATCTCGGCGAAGGTTTCCAGCGTGAACTCGTGAAACAGTTGCTTGAGATCGACGAGCTGGTCCGCCCCGGGCTCGGTCATCTTCTTGTCGATCACCGCGCAAACTTCCTCGAAGTTGGTCTGAATGTCCTCAGCCATCATCGTGCGTAGCACGTTCGCTGAAAAGAACTTGGCCGCTGTCTTCCGCTGGTGACGCCAACGGGCGCCGTCTGAGGCGACAATCCCGTCACCGAACATGTCAAGAATGCGTAGGATCTGGAAGTCACCTTTCACAAAGAGGTCGAACTGGCGCACAAGAATCTCCTCCATGGCCTCGGGTTTTGTGAACATAATCATGTTGGCTTGACCAGGGATCTGGATGGCCCACGGCTCTCCGTTGTACAGAATCATCTTCTCGAGAAACCAGTCGTAGAGTCGCTCAACATTATGTACACGCTCCACGAGGTCGCCGAGGAGAAGTTGGTTCGAGTCAAGTACATGAATCGGTCGAAGCGGTCTGCCGTCGGCCGCTAGAAGTGGCTGCTTTGCCTTCCGCGAGTGCAAGCCCAGCGCCACGGCCAAGCCCACAACGATCGCTCCGCCCGTCACGAGGGTCGACGGAAAGTCTGGTGTCACGTCAATCGTGTTCATCACTAGCAGTGCGTGCGGTGGAGAGGTGGAGGAATGGATAATGAGACCTCGAGTTCTCGACTTGTGTGTAGTTGGCACGCACGCAAGCTGCTCTAGGAGAAACGCAGATCCATTGGCGGTGGCTGGTGATACCTTCGAGAGGAAGCTGAAACTGGGTCGAGGTTTTGACGCGCCAATCACAAAGCAGAGGTTGTTTCTCCAGGAACGAAGATGATAATGTTCCCTTTGTTGAAACACTGGAACTTGTAAAGAGTCACGCCATCCTGACCCCGCTAAGCGGCGCACGGATTTCGTGGTGGTAGAGCCCGTTTTCTTCTCGATGGGAAAATAAACGCCAAAAGCCCTTTTTGATGTATCAGCCTCATTGGGTCCACATCTCAGTATCAATATCATTCGTATAAACTTCAACTCAACGATTCTAGCGTCTGGTCCCATATTATGGGACCAGGCGCTACATAAAGGTCTTTCTCGTTCTTCAACGTTCCCCGCAAGGCGCCAACTTCCAAAATCGTTCGATCTTGCAAATATAGTGCCTTTGCTATGTTGTGTACCCGTTCGGTTGCTTTTGTGTTGATGACGATTGTGACCGTGTTAGAGTTAGAGTGTCGGTCTTTACGAGCTAGCTCTATGGCAGGCCTCGATGAATGGTATCATCGAGTTGACAGAGCTCGGTCACGGATCTCGAGTTCAACCGATTAACGCGGACCGACGAATCTTAGTGGCCGTTGCCCACAGCGGATGCTTCATGATGAGCGTCGGCGCGACTTCGTAGCTGCCGTCGTTGCTTGGATCGACCTCAAATTCGTATCGATACAGCAAATTTACAGCGAGGATACGAAGCTCGAGCATGGCTAAGTTCATTCCTAGACACGTTCGAGGCCCCGCACTAAAGCTGAAGAACTTGGCAGATGGAACTTGCAGGATGCCGCCAGTCACAGGATCTATCCACCGCTCAGGCTTGAACTCTGCAGCGTCTGGGCCCCACACTTGCGGGAGGCGAGCGATCACGATTGCCGGCGTGCCAATCAGTTGGTGCTTCTTGACGAGGATGTCTCCACCTATAACGGTGTCGCTCGCCGCCTGGCGGGCCGTGAAGGGCGCGGCTGGGTAGAGACGAATCGTTTCTTTTAGAGTTGCCTCCAAGTAAGTCAGCCGCTTCATGTGCTCAGTCGTCAAATACTGGACTTCAGCGTCACCGAGGTGCGCCTGGAACTCCGCTCGGATGATCTTGACCACGCGTGGGTTTTTACTCAAGGCGTAAAACAGCCAGCACAGCGTGTCTGCGGTGGTGTCCCTGGCCGCAATCACAAAAGTGAGCAGAAAATCGACCAGGTCATCTGGCTGCACACCGCTCCCACTTTCTCCGCTATGCTCAAGAAAGAGCTCAACCACACTCTTGATGCCCCCGGTATCCGTCTTCCCGGCGATGCGATCGAGACTCTTCCGGATCACGTCGTGGAGCCACTCGCGCACGATGACCTTGTACTTGGCCATATCGGCCTCAGGGCCGAGATTGAGCCACCGCTGCATCTTCCATACGACACTTGGGACACGGAAACGCCGCGACGTGATGGGGGCAATCACATCTAGTGCGTGCTGGAACGGGTGCGGGACCGCAGCCCCGATGCACTTCAAGGGGACACCCATACCAACCTCCACGAAGGTCTCGAGCGTGAACTCGAGAAAGAGCTGCTTCAAATCCACACGCAGAACGGGCTCGGCCATCTTCCTGTCGATGACATCGCATACAACCTCGACGTTGGTCTTCATGCTGTCCATCATGATGGTTCGCAACACGTTAGCTGAGAAGAACTTGGCGGCAACTTTGCGTTGGTGCAGCCATCGTACACCGTCCGAGGCGATCAGCCCGGCTCCAAACATGTCGAGTAAGCGCTCGATCTGGAAGTCGCCCTTCGGGAAGTTTTCAAACTGCGTGGCCATAACGTCTTCGATGGCGTCGGGACGTGTGAGGATCACCATCGTGGGGTGACCCGGGACCTGGATAGCCCACGGGTCGCCGTTGAAGCGCAGCGACTGCTCGAGCATCCACTCGTACTGTCGGTGGCGATTTCGGATGCGGTCTTTGATGTTCCCCAGAATCGGGTGCGTCGTGTCCAGCGTGTGGACCTCCCGGGGCGCTCTACCGTCCAGCAAGCGTGGCGTGTGGTGTCCTCGCGCACTGTAGTAATACAAAGCGAGCGCCAGCGCCGCGCCAGCGACCAGCGCTGCGGTTGCCCCCAGCGTCGGGATCTGGGCGTCCGCCATGTGTAGTGGGTCTCACTGCGAAGCGACAGCGACGCCAATCGCAAACTGAGCTCCTCGATCGGCATGGATTCGTTCGACTTTCTTTCCCGTCTCCTCCTTCCCTCGGTGGTGGGAAAGGGTCAACTTGAAGTTTTTGTTTGAACGATTTGCATCCACTTCTCGAGTCGTGTGGGTGCGGGAGGATGGAAGAGAGACCCCTTCCAGTGCACGTGGCCCAGGCTTGTACAGGAGCACAGGCCTCCTCTGCAACTGTTCCAACTCGGACAAAGGGAACTACCAAACAAACCCGAACTTAAGGTATTAAGTTCGCAAACAGACCCAATCAGTTTAGTTAACAGGCCTAGGCTTTGCCAAACACCAGAATGCCCGAGCAGCGACGTGAATGAGAGAACTGCTTTATTACGGATAGCTATGCTCTCGAGCTATTCTCCACGTGACGGGAACCTCTTCTCTCGTCTCCGACCAGCATTCGCTTTGGGAGGACCGCCAGCTGCGCTACTCGGCTTGTTCCCGCGGGAAAAGGATGATAGTTTTGTTTTATGGTCTCGCTCGAGCAGCGAAATTTCAACTGGTATGATCAAGTCTTGATACATGCCACGAACGTAGTCGTAATAATGCAATCTGGAAGTGAACAATGCCGGGTTGTTATCCTGAGGCTGCATGTTCACAGAAAGTCGGTAGTAGAGAACAGCACAGACATGCAGGCATGGGATCTCAAACTCGTTCCACCTCCCGCAGCTGCATGTGCGAGACCGCAGGTCAACAACCCTGTCGACGCCAGGTACTGAAGAAGACACTGAAAAAACTTCCTCTGACGACGGAGTGACATGGCGCCGGCGGCCGAGTGCAAGCGCTTCCTTGACTTTTTCTGCCGCATGATCCGTCAGCGACAGTGGTCGTCGTTTACCTTTATATCCTGTTGCGAGATCGAACATCCTTTTTCGCATTTTGTCGCAAATGCTCACCAAGCACCCGAAGAATGTTTACTTCATTGGCTCGTCGAGCCAACTGTTCGTGATTTCGGCCGGATTTGATGTAACTATACCATAACGTCGCCTTGGAAATACTGAGCTCATCCACAATTCATCACCAACTGCCTTCAGGTAATCTTTCGCATGCGAGCTGATTTCTGAGATTTCCCTCCAAATCTCATTCAATTGGTCTTTGTCGAACTCTGTCGCGAGCTTGTGGACGCGCTTCTCCAGGTCAACACGACAGTTGGACTTTACATTTCGTTTGATATGCACCGTGCAGAATGAATGCGGGGCATCTTCAAAGACCCGACATGCATTACGCAATCCTTTGTCTCGGTCACTGATGACTACAATTGCTTTGGTTCGGAGTGCTGGATATGCTTGCAGTAGATGATTCAGAAACCATGACCAGCTTTGTTCAGATTCTGTGCATGCTTGAACGGCGGTGGCAATCACGAGGTTTTCGTTGTTCCCGGTGACGACTGTAGCGGCGTTCATGATCCCGTGCTGGGGTCCTTTCCTGTGTGCTGCGTCGAGAACAATCAGTGGTAAACTCCTCTCGACAACGGACTGCATTGCTCCGAACGCAATGAACGCTTTACAAAATTCATGAGTAATTGGGTCGCGGACGTAGGCACAATGTGTGTTCTTATTCAGGCGACCCATGGTAGCACCGATACATTCCTCACAGTCTTTTTGGAAACCGTTGTGACGGTCGCAGTGTTTGTATCTTTCTGCTGCACAGGCGACTACGTGGCTCTCGCGGTCCCCACCGCGGGCGCCGCCCGCGTCTTTGTGAGCCCGCCCTCCGTCTTCGTGAGCCCGCCCTCCGTCTTTGTCAGCGCCGCCCTCCGTCTTTGTCAGCGCCGCCCACGTCGTCGTCAGCGCCGCCCACGTCGTCGTCAGCACCGCCCGCGTTGTAACGGGGTGACCCGTTACATGGCCGACCCAATAGCAAATGGGTCGGATAAGAACCTGCCGCAATCATGGTGGTTCCCATGATTGCGTCCGGGCTCAGATTGGACGATACTCTCCAGTATCGTCCCGGTGTTTTGACCAATCGTCGTGTTCCCGACGATTGTGTGGTCCGCAGGAATCCTGGCGTGATTCCTGCAAGGTTTATAGTGCATATCTAGGTTTAAAAGGGCGCTTCCCGCCCTTTCAATACAGG
>JAADVT010000366.1:0-30237 GCA_023335895.1 Pythium rishiriense
ACACACACACACACACACAGTATGCGACCAAGAGATCAACACTCTCCCACACAAGGAGTGAGTGTGGGTCGTTGTCCATGGTGGGCGAAACGAAAGGGGAGCAGCCAACTCTTCCCTTGAACCAATCGCAAGATCGATTTTGGACCAATCAAGTGGAAGAGACGAAGTTCGAGCGAATTCTGGAGATTGCACATTTATGACCAATAAAAATGGATATAAATTTCAACGAATCACTGTTGACAACAAATTGTCAAAGGCTGTTTGGGTAGTTATTTGAGCAGGTATACTAGATTATGGAGTCAACGATACTGCAGGAAACATGTAAAGTACGATTCGAATCGGTTGCCAAATGAGGGTGTCTTTCCAGCTGGTCCAGCTGTTCCGCTGTGTCAGCTGCATCCAAAGAGGGGGAGGCAGTCAGCTCCTGTCCCACGCTGTTGTGTGAGATGCTGGAGGGGGGACCCACCTGGTGTTCAGTTCAAAACGCTTCGTTGATTCAGACCAGCCACAGCCAGCCAGCGGAGGGTTCGTGCTGGTTGGCACGCCAGTCACGATGCAGGCGTCGGCTGGTTGGCCGTACTTACCTCCTCACACAGCAGGCAGCTTTGGTGTGGCGAAATGCTGTCTAGATCCATCGCCCTGGTCTATTAAGTAGAGTTTTGGTTCCTCCGTTTTTTTTTTTCTTCTCCGTTTGCTCTCTCTCTAAAGGAGGTGGACGGCGCGCTGGATTCACGGCGCGAGGATTCGTGACACGATCACAACGGTTGCCACGGTCACGGGAGCCAACAGTGGCGCCGCCCTACCCCTTGTGGCGGCGATCTGGGTGTGTCTGTGCCAGTTCCGAAGGTTGTTCTCTTCAACGTTGCGGCCTGTCTGCCGACCCACACCAGACGAGAAAGGTTGCTGCTTCCGCGACTCACGCGGCCATCGGACACACCAGTCGGTTGTGTTCCTCCTCCCTTTTCCTCCTGCTCTTCTTGGGGATCATTCCCGCACCGCCGCTGCCTGCGCAACATCCGACACCGATCGCTCCGCCATGATGGCCCGTAATTTTCCTCCGCATATGGTGAGCTGGGGCCGCACGGTAGTCGCCAAGCCGCGCCGACCGTCCACGCCAGAGCCGTCGCCCGAGGAGGACGCCGCCGACGCCGACCTCAAAAAGCCCGGCAGCGACAGCGACCACGAGACCGCGAGCGCCGCGTCGTCGGAGCCCACGTCGGCGGCGCCACCGCCGGCCCCGGCATCGGCCGCCGCGGGCGTCGCGTCGTCGTTTGCGCGCGCCGGCAAGCTGCTCTGGGGCGGCGCCAAGAACCCGCTGAGCGGGCTCGCGTCGCTCACCAAGCAGCACTCGCGCACGGTCAGCGACTTTTCCGAGAGCGACTTCACGACGCCCTTCGCGCCCAACACGCCCGTGTGGACGCGCTACGGGCTGGGCACGGTCGTCATGACCCGACCCGACGACGGCTTCCTCATCGTGACGCTCCAGGGGCTCGGCCGCATGACCCTGTACCTGAACCCGGCCGACGAGGACTACTACTCGGTGCCCGCGATCCGCCACGACTGGGTCGAGACGCCCGCCGGCGAGGGGCTCGTCGTGGGTTTTGATGCCAAGCAGCAGTCCTACCGCGTGCGGCTCGGCGGCTCGGGCGCGCGCTCAGACGTGGACGTGAACGTCCATCGCTCGGACCTGCGCCGGCTCATGCCCGTGCGACGTCAGACCCACGCTCCGCACCACGCCCACCACCACCAGCAGCAACAGCAACAGCCGCAACAACAGGCACAGCCACAGCCAGCGGTCGCACCGGCCGCCGAGGCGTCGGCGATTACCAAGGGCATCAACTCGGCGTTTAAGACGATCGTGACGACGCCCTCGGCGCTCTCCAACTCGCTGTCGAACTACTACTACCAGGGCCAGTGCGTGGTAACGACGTTTGGCCAGGGCACGATCGTGGCGCTGGACCAGACGAGCCACCGCGCGCAGGTCCAGCTCACGTGGGGCGCCACGGCCTACCTCAGCACGGACGCCGTGCTCTACTACACCAAGGCGCTCGTGGGCATGGAGGTAACGACGACCAAGTTTGGCACGGGCGTCGTCACCGACATGCGGCCCGCCGACGGCATGTACACGGTCAAGCTCCCCGCAACCCAGGAGAACGGTGAGCAAGAGGTCGTGTATGTGCACGAGTCGGACCTCGTGCGCGGTGCGCGCCGCCTGCGACTCGGCAGCGCCCCCAAGCAGTTCACCGACAAGATCGGTGCCTCGACCACCAAGCTCTTTTCTTTCGCCTCCAGCACAGTCAAGCTCTTTGGCCACGGCACCACGGCGGCCAGTCCGCCGCCCGGAACGCAGCCTGTCAATGACAAGGCCACGCCGTCACCCGGATCGCATGCCGTGAAGACGCCCGCACCAGTGGTTTCGGCCGCCACGCCTTCACGGTCCGTGTCGTCGCGCGTCATCGAGAACGACGACGTGTATGTGTCGTCGGCCGGCATCTAGGAGTCGAGATGCTCTATCTAGCCCTCCAGTGGGCTCTCTGTGACGTGTGAAGTGTAAGTCTGCGTATCCTATCATTATGATCCATCTCTGTCTCTCCCAGCGATGCCACACGCGGGAGCCTCTCAAGGAAAACAAAAAGAAATCGAAGTTCACACAAACGACAAACGACGACGCCTCAATTGAACTTGGGTAAGGAGTGAACCCAGCACACCAGCCTAGTAAATGTGTGCAGCACGACCCTATGAGCACACGTGAAGATTGAGCGAGTTCCAAAACAGGAAAACGAAATACACCCATCTGCCTTCTAACTCCTATTTATAGCTAGCTGCTGACTTTGCTGGGTTCTTATCCCACCCGGCAGAAAATATCCACGCGACACGCATGTATCGATTCCTTGATTTCGTCCCGACATAGCCGTTCTCGCCGGCGTTGAGGTTGGCCGCGAGCCAGTGGGGAAGACATGGGCACTAGCGACCAGCTCTCCTCAACGCTCACAGATCGCAGGCAGAGGCACAACTGCTTTTTGTCGGTCGTACTTCCTCATCCCTCCTCCAACGCACGACCCAACGCACGCGCCCCATGGCCGCGTCCGCGCTCTTCAAGGCCTTTCCCGGCTCGGGCCGCCCCACGGCGCCCCTTGTCGAGTTTGTCAAGGACACGGTCTACTATACTATCTGCCCCACGGAACCAGCACCGCGCGATAGTGTCGTCTTCTTCTGTATCGACTCCAAGCTCCACTACAACTCGTTCTACCTCGACTTTGGGCCACACAATCTGGGCTCGACGTTCCAGTTTTGCGCGGTCATGAACAAGATGGTCGACGCCGTGTCGAGCGTCGGCGGTATCCTCACCAAGCGACGTCGACAGATCCACTTCTACTCGTCGCCGGACCCTCACTTGCGCGCCAACGCCGTGTGCCTGCTCGCGTGCTGGGGCGTGCTCTACCGCGGAATGACTCCATCGCAGGCGTTCGCCCCCTTTGCGTTCATGAGCTTCCCGTCATTTCACGACGCAAGCCCGACCACGTGTGAGTACCGGCTCACCATCCTCGACTGCCTCCACGGACTTGCACGCGCGCTGCACCACCAGTACATCCACCCGGCGACGTTCGATCTTGTTGAGTACCACCACTACGAGCAGGTGGACCATGGCGACCTCACGTGGATCTCGCCCAAGCTGCTTGCGTTCGCTGGCCCACAACACGACCATGCCGTGTCGCCTGAAGGATACGTCACGCTCCCACCCGAGCATTTTGTGCCCCACTTTAAGAAGAAGGGGGTGTCGCTCGTGGTGCGCCTCAACGAGCCACTCTACGACGCTGGGCGGTTCACGCGCGCGGGCATCGCGCACCTCGACCTCTTCTACCCTGATGGTGCCAACCCACCCGAGAGTATCCTCGCGCAGTTCCTACAGGCTTGCGAGCAGACGCCCGGCAGCGTTGCGGTCCACTGCAAGGCCGGGCTGGGCCGCACTGGCACATGTATCGCCGCGTACATGATGAAGCACCACCGTTTCAGCGCCAAGGAGGCTATCGGGTGGCTGCGGCTGTGCCGCCCCGGCAGCGTCATCGGCCCGCAGCAAGAGTACCTGGAAAGCATCCAAGCCAAGATGTGGCACCTCGGCGACGCCATGAACAGCGTGCGGCTGCGGCCCGAGGGCTTCACGCTCAAGATGGCCGGTGGTGGTGCCTCTGTGAGCAGCTCCACCACTGCAACTGTGACTACCACTTCCCCGGTTGGATCTCCACGCTCCCCCCGCAGTCCCGGCCACGGTCGTCTACTCACGACACGAGCGATCAACATTTACGGCGGTCGACGGTCCATCGACCTCTCAGCCAGTGCGGGAGTCGGCATGAAGGCCGCTGATCTTGCCGCTGTCGCCGCTGCTCACGATGAGAGGCGAGCCAAGAAGATGGCGGTGTCGCAGGGCGACCATTTGCTGCGCCGCAAGCAGCAAAACCACAACCAGGCGTTTGTGCGCTCCGGGTAGCGTTTGGTGTTGCTTGCTGTGGCGAAATCAACCAAGTTTCCTTTCTCTTGTCTTTGGCTGCAGTAACTATCTGGTACTACGCGGCCGTTCGTGTGTTCTTCTTGATGTCTGCACCGAGGAATGACGTGTACTGGCAGTGCTCTGGCTTGCGCACCATACCATCCTTGTACACGAGATCGAAACCGCCCACGCGGTCTTCTCCGGCGGCCTTCCCACTGTTGTTGGCGATATGTACACACACAGGTGAGAACAGGACTTCATCGAGGTGTATCCACTTGGGTACTTCGTACGTGTTTTCCAAATCGATGATGTCAAGCATGTCGTTGAGCATACCACACTTGAGCTGGTAGTCCGACGACGTGTTGGCGGAGAGCTGGACCGTACGTGGACCACAATATAAGGATGGCAGACAAATAAACCCCTTCCGTGCTACTCACCGACGGTGACGCGTTGACTTCGATGAGCCAAGGCTTGAGGTTCTCATCGATCATGATGTCATAACCAAAGAGCTGAAAGCAGTGTTTGTCGTTGAGCATGATCTTCTCGACGCACACGAGAGACTTGATGATCACCGCCTGGATCTCGAAGAACAGCTTGTTCGTGCGTTGCGGACCGTGCTTGGCCATCATGTACAGCTTCAAGTTGCGCAAGTCCCATTTGCCTCCGTGGACTTTGCTGTAGTTCTCTGACGTCTTTTGAATCGCGACGTTTGTCAGGTGGATGAACGAATTGGCGATGTCGCTCGGATTGTTCGAGTACCTCGAATTGGTGAAGCGCGCAAATCCGCCACGGTACAAGTAGATCTCCAGCGGTGAAAACGTTGGTACGAGCGCGTACAGCCGCAAGTCAAACTGGCACATTCGTCTCTTCAGTCCTACGTTGTCGGGGACAGCTCTTTCATGGAACATTGAAAAACCAACGCACCTTTTTGCCACCAACGAGGTACGGATTGGAGAGGTACTTTTGCACGACATACGTCTCGACTTGCTGGTTCTGCGGCTGCCAGCGGAAATCGGTGCGCCAGTCGCTAATCTGGCCGAGCTTTGTAAAGAGGAAGATGCCTTTGCCTTGAGCTCTGACAAAGCCATTGTATAGTGAGCACGATAGCCATTGGAGCCCGAGGGGGAATGTATACTGACTTGCTGGTGGGCTTCATGATCCAGACGCCTTGGTTTCGCTTGAACTCTTCTACGAAGATCGAGTATTCGGCTGGTAGAATGTACGTCACAGGAAAGAAATCGTACGCCCCCAGCTCTTGCTCAAGCGCCGTTGGTTCCTCACCAGCCCTGACACAAAGCCGCACGCACACAAGGACGCTTCATCAGCCAACCTTCACATGGAAAAGAATTCTCGTTGAATCCCCACTTGATTTTCTTTTCCATTTGTCGCTTGGCACGCTTGAGGTTCTTGATCAAATGGTCTTTGCGGCACAACTAAGCAAGGGTAGACAACTCGTGAGATGAGACCTTCTGCTAAGCGAAAGCTGTGGGTCAATCTAGGTGAACGCACTTCACGGCCGTTGCGGTAATGGTTTACGCGCTGGTTGTTCTCCAAGTGGACTGTATCGAGCAGCTCGTAGACGTACTCTCGGTCGGCCCAATAAAAATCCCAGTCGTTGTCGGTCGTTTCCTTCCAGCCACGACGCAGCATCGTGTCGTAGATCGTGTTGCGGAACGTCGTCTTGAACTTGATCGTGCCACTGCTGCCCTGAGTTGACGCTCCGCGCCCTGCCTGTTTGTTGGAACTACTAGCCATAGCACCAGCGCTGCTCGTGCTGGTCGCATTACCGGTTGATTGGCCCGTGTCGCCGCCACTGCGCACCTGGCGCACAGCCCGCGACGCGCTTCCTGTCGCGGCGTTTGAGATTGACCCCGTTGCTTTCTCCATATGTGTGCTTACAGTCCAAGAAACGGTTTGACGTTGATGGCATGCTGCAACGGTCTTGGTTGATTGAAGTAATTGTAGTACACACGGTCAACATGAACCGTCGCAACGAACAGTAGTTTGCCATCTTTGGACGTGGGAATCGCAAACAGCACCAGGATTCAAACACACTATGATTTTTCATTACGTGTACTTGACGCCGCCCATGAAGGTGCGCGGATCGGGCGCAGACCCGTTGAACTCGGCCTGCGAAAAGTCGAAGCCCGGGTTTTCCTCTTGGAAGCGCTCAAGCATGAGCTGCTGCTTCGTTTTCTCCGCCTCGAGCGGGTTCAACTGGTTGTGGATACATTCAGTGAGCTGCCTTGGCAATACACAGAGAGGTAACAACTCTCTCACCTCGCCGTGGCCGACAAAGACGCTAGGCCACGTCAATCCCTTCTTCATCTTCTGCAGATTGATGGTCAGCTCGCCTCCATCTACGCGTAGATTCAAGCAATACTAGCAACGTCAAGACAACGGTCGCTCGTTTCGAAGCATAGACACCTCGCAGAATTACCGAGCATCCAGTAGCTCTCGGCAACCACAACGGAGCTAGAAAGATCGTGCTGAGCAAAAAAATTAAGAAAAAATGTCGGCGTCAGATTCTAGCAACCGCTCTAAGAACCCATCGCGCAGGTCTCACATTCAAGTACTTGTCTTTGCTACCACGCATACCGAGCGTGACGTGGTTGGCCGTGATCTCACACTCGATGAGGTTGGCCGGCAGCCCGGGCGGCGGTGTGATGTACACGTTAACCTCTTCGAGCGACTGGTCCCATTCGTAGATCACGCGGTCTGGCCGGCGCATGCGTCAGTCAACCCTACGCCTTCCACCTCCGCCATGGTGTCCACGCTGCCGTACCGTTGTGCTTGAACACGCGCCGCGTCGGCGCCGCCATCTTCGTCGGTGTGTGGGTTCTCAAAGCGACGAATGGGCGGAGTTGCCAAAGGGTTGTTCCACTGGGACGACCTTCGTGCGACCTTCGAGCAACCGACTTGCTTCAACCATAATGGAGGAAAATCTTGAGCCGCTCGCTCGCTTCATGCGAGGCGCGCAGGTCGGCGCAGTCGATGAGCAGGTTCTGCGCCGCGAGGTGGAGCTCCGAGGCGCTCGCGCCGTCGATCGCGGCCTCGGTGAGCCCGATCTGGCGACAGGCCGCGACGCGCTCGTCTCCAAACTGCTTGGTGAGGAACGCGCGGAACGCGTCGCTGTCGTCGGCTACCCACCGCGAGAAGATCAGTGGGTGGGTGCGCAGGTCAAAGCCGTTGGACGTGGAGGGTACCATGGCGGCGCCCATGCGCTCCTCGGTGGTGCGCTTGCGCACGGCCGCGCGGTACGCGTCCGAGTCGCCCACGAGGCTGCAGACGAGATCGTCGAGCGCGCGGTTCCGCACGGGCACGTGGCGCACGCCCGCGCGGCACTCGGGGCACGTGAGCGCCGCGCTTGCGCGGAACCAGTGGCTGAGGCAGTGGCCGCAGAACGTGTGCGAGCACGCGAGCGTCGCCGAGTTGTAAAAGTAGTCGAGACACACGGGGCAGAGCATAAACCGCTCTTTGTCGCCGCTTTCGCTGCTCACACGGCGGCTGCGCTTGCTGTCGTGGGAGGCGCTCGCGGCGTCTTGTCCATTGTCGCTCTGGTGAGTCGCGCTTCGCTCGTCGGTAGACCGTTGCCGCTTGATGAGCGACGATGATGACGCTGTTCGCAGTGGGCAGTGCGGTCCCGGAGGTGGCGTGTGGAAACTTGAGACGCGTGGAGACACCGCAGTGACTGAGTGGGGCGGAGTAAGTCCGTGACGACCTAGCGCATGTCCAGCACCGCGCCAGATCGGCGTGCTCGGAGCGCCCGCCGTCATGTGGTGGTGCGGTCGATAACCGCTCCCCGGGCCATAGAGCCGCGCGACGAGGCGCGACTGGTCGTTGTCAGGGATCTGCACAAAAAGCCGGAGCCCCGTGCGCAAGTTGGATGAGAGTACGAGCTCGTCGCCGTCGTGGAGCTCCATGGAGCCGCCGGGCATGAGGTCCATGCCATTGATGGACGTGCCGTTGAGCGTGTTGAGGTCCTGCAGGATCCATTTTCGCACGGCGCGGTCGTGTTCCCTGTCGTCGCCGCGCGCCACACCTTCATCACGCATCGGGAAGATCCGCGCGTGGATCTTGCTGATCGTGCGCGTGTCCTCGGACGTCGGGATCACGAGGTCGCAGCGCCGACTCCGACCGATCGTGAACGCGTCCTGGAACGAGCGCAGCATCGCACCGCTCGCCACCGGCGAGGCATCTCGGCCTGTGGCGCTGTCCGATCGCTCCGCGTCACGCGGCGTCACGGCCACCCGCGTCGCGTTGCCCCGGTGGTGGTGGCCGCCGCCGCTGGCTCGTCGGTCCGCCATGGGTGGTGGGGTGGCGCTTGACGTGGGCGTTTGTTATTCAAACGTTCGAGCCGACTGTCGGGTGTGTCCGGAAACGAGGCCCTCACAGCCGATACAATGTCATATATGTATTCTAAGAGGTAGGGGCTTGAACCTCTTTAACTGCATATCGACTGCAAGAGGGTATATGCAACTACTGCGCCTCCTGTGAAAGAAGATTGGATACATCTCACGACTCATTACGCTATATGATATCCCGGGTGTTGTCTCCTCCCCAAGTTCTTATCGCCCAGCAGAGGGAACGCCTACCCAGCGATTTCCTTTATGACTTTTTGTTGTTGTTTTTTTTGCTGGGTTTGGTTGGTTTTTTCAACCCACCAGCTTTCCTCGTGGGCCCCCCTTCGCTCTTCCGCGCTGTTCTGAGTTTGGCCGGCAATCTTTCTCCGTCGGCCAGAGCCCCACCACACCAACAATCTCCGCCTCGGAAGGAACGCGCGAACGATGAGCAAGAACATGATCTCGCTCGAGGAAGGATGGGACGCCGAGATCAAGCCCAAGGCCATCGATGTGCTGCTCGACATCCTCGAGAAGGGCTTCGACAAGGTCGGCGCCTCGCCCTTCCCGCCCAACTCGTTCATGCCCATCTACACGACGTGCTACAACATGTGCACGCAGCGCGCGCCGTACAACTACTCGCAGCAGCTCTACGAGCGCCACGGCGCGACGTTTGACTCGTACCTCGAGGGCCAGGTGCTCCCGGCGCTCGAGCAGGCCCACGACGAGGTCTTCCTCCAGGACGTCGTCAAGCGCTGGCAGAACCACAAGCTCATGAACAAGTGGATGTCGCGCTTCTTTATGTACCTCGACCGCTACTACGTCAAGCACCACTCGCTGCCGACGCTCGAGGAGGCCGGTCTCCAGAGCTTTGACCGCGTCGTGTTCCAGAAGATCAAGAACCGCATCAAGTGGGCCGTGCTCGAGCTCATCGAGAAGGAGCGCAACGGCGAGATCATTGACACGACACTCGTGCGCAGCTGCATTGAGATCTACGAGATCATGGGCATGAAGTCCCTCGACGTGTACCAGAGCGACTTCGAGACCCAAATGCTCCAGCAGAGCCGTCTGTACTACAGCTCCAAGTCCAAGGCCTGGCTCACCGAGGACTCGACGCCCGTGTACCTGCAGAAGGTGGAAGAAGCGCTCCATAGTGAGCGCAGCCGCGTCGAGCGCTACTTGAACAAGATCACTGACCCGAAGCTTAGCAAGGTGCTCGAGGACGTGCTGCTCCAGGTCACGGAGAAGGAGCTCATTGAGCGTGAGAACTCGGGCGTGATCGCTCTCCTGCGCAACGACAAGCTTGATGATTTGGCGCGCATGTTCCGCCTCTTTTCGCGTATCAAGAACGGCCTTGAGCCCATCGCCGATCTCGTGCAAAAACACATCACGGCTGTCGGCAACGATATTGTCGAGAAGCGCGCGAACGCTGTCGCCGAGGGCAACATCAAGGACGCCGCGTCCGACCCAGAGTACATCAAGAGCATCTTGACCATCCACGACAAATTCCGCAGCGTCGTGAACGAGCAGTTTCAGGGCAACTCGCTCTTCCAGAAAGCGCTCAAGGAGGCATTTGTTGAGTTCGTCAACAAGGACGTGGGCCCGGACAGCTCGGCCAAGCTCATGAGCACGTTCTGCGATCGTATCCTCAAGACTGGTGGTGAAAAACTTAGTGACGAGCAGGTCGAGGACTACCTCGAGAAGGTCGTATTTGTGTTCTCGTACTTGACCGACAAGGATCTGTTTGCGGAGATTTACCGTAACCAGCTAGCGAAGCGCTTGCTGAACCAGCGCTCGGCCTCGGCTGATTTGGAAGTGCTCATGATCGGAAAGCTCAAGCTCCGCTGCGGTGCGCAGTTCACGGGCAAGATGGAGGGTATGATGAACGACCTTGCGATTGGCAGCGACCACCACCAGGAGTTTGAGACGTTCCTCAAGAAACAGCGCGAACAAGAGTCGTCGGTGGCGATCGGCGGTAACCTTGAGTTCAGCGTGCAGGTCCTGACGACTGGTTACTGGCCGTCGTACAAGGTTCTCGAGATCACGATGCCGCCGCAGCTCGTGAAGGCAATGAACTTGTTCAAGGTTTACTACGACTCGAAGACTAGCCACCGACGTCTGCAGTGGATCCACTCGCTCGGCAATGCCACAGTCCGCGCTAACTTCCCCAAGAAGAAGTGGTACGACCTCCAGGTAACAACGCTCCAGGCGGTTGCGCTCCTGCTATTCAACGAAGCAGACGGTGCTCTCTCGTTTGAGTCGGTTCGTGAATCGCTGAATCTGTCGGTCGATGTCGTGAAGCGTATCATGCATTCGCTCTCGTGTGGCAAGTTCAAGATCCTGAACAAGCTGCCAGCGGGAAAGACAATCTCGACGAGTGACAATTTCGAGGTGAACAAGACGTTTGCCTCCCCCATGCGCAAGATTCGTATCCCGATGGCGTCGTTGGAGGAAAGCCACAGCCAGAAGCACGTTGAGGAGGATCGTAGTATTGCGATCGAGGCTGCGATTGTCCGTATCATGAAGGCGCGAAAGACCCTGCAGCACCAGCAGCTCATCTCGGAAGTGCTTACGCAACTGCAGTTCTTCAAGCCGAACTTGAAGGTCATCAAGCGCCGCATTGAAGCACTGATCGACCGCGAGTACTTGGAGCGCGACCCAGAGCAGGCGAACACGTACCGATACCTGGCGTAGACCTCTATTTCTTGGGTCTTCTCCGGGGTGGTGTTCTTTACGTCATGGGCTGGTATCTCGCAACCCGATAATACAACAAAACACGAACAACTTGGAAACAGACAGACAAAAGCGTATTCGTAGCAAGTTCTATTGTGTGGTGCATTAGACAGAGCGGGCCCTTTATTTCTTGAAGAATCGGTTGAGGGCTGTTGGTGCGCTCTGCGCCTTCGCTTCCCACTCTGCCTGCTGCTGGCGGCGCTCCTCCGCCTTCTTGGCGTTCTCGAGTTTGTCCTTGTACTTCTCCTTCTGCAGGTCCACAACGTTCTGCTGCTTTTTACGGAGACGACGCGACGGGCGGTTGCGCCCACGCATCTTCTTCTTGGTGACAAGTGGCTTGCCGTTGGCCTTCTCCATTTGCTGGATCTTGGTGAGCTGCTCGGTTGCCGGGTCGAGATCGACGCGACCGATGGCACGCGGGTCGAGAGTGATCATCTCCGGGCGCAGCTTCTCCAACAACGATCGCACTTCCGTCTCACCACGCTGCTTCGCGTTTTCGTACGGGTTAGCCTCGAACGTGTCGAAGTTCGGCTCACCGGCACCAGGGATCACGATGTTTCCGAAGCCCGAGGCATGGCCAATGCTCAACACATCTTCAAACGGCTGGAACGCAAGCGAACTCACTTGAGAGCCAGGGATCTGGTGGGTCATGTACGGGGTCGGGGCCTCGCTCGTGAACGGGTTCTTCAGGATATGCACGTTCGGACCGAATCCAACCGCAACGAGGCCACGCTGACTAACGCTCATCGCGTTCGCCGCCGAGTGGAGGTAGTATTCGTTCAGCTCCTGGTATTTGCGCAGGTCAAACACCTTGAGCTTGCGGTCCGCGCCGGTTGTCACGAGGTACTTGCCGCTGTTGTCCACCGCCATCGAACGAACTGTTAACGAGCAAAGCGAAGATTAGAGTTAGATCACATAGTCATATCCTCAGGGGTGGGATATGGGTACTTACTGGGTCCTTGGTGGCATTGCATCTTCACGACGGCTTCGTGCATGTTGGGCGTCCAAAGCGTGACGAGACCGTTGGCGTGACCAAGATTGATCACGGCATTCCACGGGTTCTGCGCCATAGCGTCGCAGAGGCCAAGCTTCGTGCGGTGGCCCGCAACCTCGTTGCCGGTCGTGACGTCGTGGTAGCTGAGAAAGCCGTTGCCGCTGATGGTCGCGAGCAGAAAATGGTACGGCAAAAACTCCATCTTGCGCGGCTCCGGAATGGAGCGCAGGCAGTGGGCCTCGGCACCCGAGCTGTCGTAGATGTACACGAACTTCTTCTGCGCGGCCGCGAACATCGAGTTGTTGTGGAGGAACGTGACGTCGCGCACAAGGTCGTTGGCCTGGAACTCGCACGAGAGGCGCATGCGCAGCATGTCCATCGTGGCCAGGTGACCCTTCTGGCCGCCGAGCAGCAAGTTTCGGCCATTGCGCGTGTACCGCACCGTGTAGGCGCCGTAGTCGGGGAGGTCGAGGTTGAAGATCTTGCGCGCTGTGTTCTGGTCGACGTTCGCGGCGAGCTGCGCCTGTGTGAACTTGTACGTCTTTTCCAGCCCCTCGGCCTCGAGCATGCCGGCCTGCGACGGCAATAGGATCTCCGACTTGGCGGCCGACACGGCCGCGTCCTGGAACTTGGAGCCCGTGCGCTCGAGGCGGCCCTTCAGCTTCTTGTCGCGGATGCTCTTGACTTTCTTTTGCGAGATGGGCGCGTGGCGCGTGTACTTGTCGAGGTTCTTGACATTCTTGGGCTTGGTGGGCTTGTCGTCCGCGGCCGAGGCGCGCTTCTGGCCGAGACGCTTGGCGGCGCCGCGCACGATCGCGTCCACATTCTCCGTCTCCGAGTCGCTAGCCTCGTGGCTGCTGCTGCTGCTGTACCCTTCGTCGTCGGACGCCATGGCTGCTGCGAGGAAGGCAAATGGGCGAGACCGCCGACGGACCGTAACCAATGGAAACCAAACCAAGGGCAACATGCAAATTATGTGTGTGTACTGTAGATATCTCTAATAGAGGACCACCTGACGTGTCTAGCTATCATCGATATTTGGGATTGTGCGGTTTCTGAATTTTGCATTTGGCATGAAACTTTCCAGAAAAACCCATTTCTATAAGGGATAGGGTTCGTCCAACCACACTCACACTCGGACAAATCCCACCAAGAGCCAGCATGGGGTTGTGGGGAACACACGACACTCGCGGGGTCCCCCACACAATCGTCTGCTTGTCATGCATGGGCCTGTGGGATTTCCTCCTAGCGGAGGCTGGCAGTTCCAACAACCCGCCAATCTCCCGATGGCGTCGCCAAGCACCACCGCGGGCCGCTCGCTGCGCCCACGGCGGACGCGCCAGCGCCTGCTTCTGCCAGCGCTGGCCGTGCTCGTCACCCTGGCACTCGCCACGGTTGCCGTGCCGTCCGCGCACGCGTTTGCCGACGTTGGCGACGAGCCGACCCATGGCAAGCCGCCGACCGAACACACGGTGCGACTGCCAGCGCCATGGCGCGCGTCGCGTGGCACGCCGCCCCCACTCGACGACGGGTCTTCTTCTTCCTCCTCCTCCTCCTCCTCCTCCTCTTCCTCTGGCTCGGGGGACGGTTCCGACGTTGCTGATGCCCGGGGCTTTGCCAACACCAACGCGCTCGCCAAGAAGCGCACTGCGACCAACGCGCCGACCGCAGCGAGCGAGGACCGCAGCCTTCCCGACGACGCCGTGACCCCAACGACGCCCGCGCCGACCCCCGCCGCCGAGTTTGAAAGCAAAGCCGTGTCATTCAGCGCCGCGACGACCACGACGCCGACGAGCCCAACGAGCCCAACGCCGACACCAACGGCCGAGGCGACCGCATCAACCATGACCAGTTTCACGGCCAACACGGACGACGCCGCGACGACTGTCGCGACGGTCTCGACCGCCGACGCGGCAGCCACGCCAAGTGCCAGTGCGACGACCACCGACACGGCCGTCGCTGGCAGCGCCGCAGTTTCCTCGTCTGTCGAGACGCCGTACCGCTCGACGTTTTGCCGGTGCCAGAGCGGCGAGTGCCAGAACGAGTTCCCGGGCGGCGAGACCGTGGCCAATATCTGCGAGCCGCCCCGCGGCGACGGCTCGTGCCCCGCGGGCTTTAGCAAGTGCGTGGCCACAAGCTCCTACACGATGCAAGTCACGCCCAAGGCGCCCAGCA
Organism: Pythium rishiriense; assembly: GCA_023335895.1. NCBI lineage: Eukaryota > Oomycota > Peronosporomycetes > Pythiales > Pythiaceae > Pythium > Pythium rishiriense. Next base: position 14,729 of record JAADVT010000366.1, read on the forward strand.
GCGTGGCCGACGTGACGTTCTCGCTGCTCGCGTCCGACGTCGCTGGCACACTCTACAATCTCGGGGACCAGAGCCCGCTCGTCAACGGTACTGGAGATAAAAAGTGGTGGCTCGCCTTCCGCCTGCCCGCTGGCTGGCGCTTTGTGGCCTGGGGCAGCACGGTCGCCACGGTCACGCTCGTGCCTACCGCAGGCAGCAGCGCGCCAGTGAGCCAGCAGGTCCACGTGTACCCTTGTGAACAGGTGACCGACCTCCAAAACTGCCGCGGAGCCAGCACGGCCGGCACCGCCGACAATGTGGGCTTTGTGCGCGTGCAGGACATTGTCCCGGACTGGCGGGCGTTCGTGACCACGACCGAGCAGGCACCGCTCACAGTCCAGCTTTCCCGAAGCGTCGTGAGCGGACCGACCTCGGCCAGCGCCGGTGGCCAAGTCGACGTCTACATCGTGTACGAGACAGCGGCCGCGCAGCGCCACCGCCAGCGCCACCTCGGTGTGCGCGAGCTGTACGTGAGCGCGAGCGCTACGAGTTCGTCCTCGTCGGGAATCGGTATCACCGGCAACCTGTCGGCCATCTCGCTCGCCAAGATCAGCACGCCGACCATCACGCCAGGTAGCCTCCACTCGTCGATGATCTGGGTGGAGGCGCAGAAAAAGCTAGTCACACTTTCGTTCACGACGACCACAGTCATTGGCCGTGACTCGAACGACCCGCGCGTGTGCGTGAACCTTCGCCCTGCGGGCTGCACGCAGCGCGGTCACATGCCGACGGCGAACGTGACCTGGGAAGCCAACCCGACTGTAACGTTCGCAAGCGGCGGGAACCCGTTCCTGTTCTTTTACGAAACACCCGACAAGTTTTTGATGAACGTGATCCAGGTCAACGAGACGTTCTTCTGCATCAGCAAGCTGATCCCGTCCGGCGCGACACCGAACGCGACGTGGGAGCTGCGACAACCCTTCCGGTTCCAACTCTCCATCCAGGGTGTGGTCTGGTCCAGTGACAAGAACAACGGCACGATGGCCGAGTACTCAGACGTACCGGCCCTCGCGGAGATCACGCTCACCGACCGCGGCGAGTACCTGGGCATCGAGTGCTCACAGCTCGTGGTTCATGAGCAGCCATGTACGTTAATGCTGCTTACTCTGCCAAGTATGGTACGAAACCAGTGAACCCTCTGATCCTAACGGTGTGTGCTTGTGTGACTGTTACTCCCAGCGGCAAACCACGGACTGAGCGTGTATAGCGTCATGTCTGTCACGATCTACGCGGTTGCGTTCGTGGGTGCAGTCTTGATCACGCGAATGGTACGTCCATCCCTCGCATTAGATATTGGCGCTCGTCACTCAGACTTTGCAATGCTGTCCATAGAATGGCATCACCTTCTCCTCGGCGACCTTCTACAACGACATGACCTCGGTGTGTGTTATCATCGTGTTCATGTTCTCCATTGTCGGGAACACCATCTGGATTAACGTCGCGGGCAACGGCACGTCCACGAACGCGAGCCACGTGTACTACCTGACGCGGATTCTCACGGCGTGCTTCTCCTGGACCATGATCACCTCGGTGTGCTTCCACTGGTCAACCGTGCTTAACCACGACGTGCGCAAGATCGGGCGTGTTTACCTCATGTTTACCTTCGCGGCAATCAACGCTGTATTTTACGCCTTTGGCATCTTCATGCTCATCAGCATGTCCGACTTCTTCAAGTGCGCGTACGACGATTATCTCAAGAACCCCAAGTACGACAAGCGCATGTGTGACACTGACTACTGCCCCGACCTGCAGCCTTACCAGTGGAAATATGCGGCCAACCAGCTGTGTAACGCTGTCTCCAACTCGAGTTTGTACTTCATTGCAACCTTCAGCATGGATTTACTGATGTTCCTCGCGTCTGTCGCGCTGCTCGTGCTGGGCACGTACGTGCTACAGCGAGGCTCGAGGCTCATTGCGCACACGGGCAATCTCGTTGATGATCGCATCGTCATGGCAATGCGCAGCTCACTCAAAACGTATCTGATCGTCATTCTCGCGATCACGTTGTCACTCGGCGTATCAACTCTCACGAACGTAGTTTTGTACGCTGGCAACTTCCCCATGAACGCGATCGCATGGTACACGCTCACGATCTGGCTTCCGACGCTGATTCCGCCAGCGGGCTTTCTCGTGCTGCAGTGGAATCCGCGGCTCCACGGAATGAGTTGGAGCAACGCTGGCACAAGCGAGACGCGAGATCGCCGTGATACGAAGGCGGACGATTCGAAGAAAGCTCTCGGGCGCCGCAACAGCACATTCGGACGCCTTAGCGACGGGTGGGCGGGAATCACTGACTTCCCGGACACAGACTACTTGCCGATCGGCGCTGAGACGAAGGAGGGGCCGCAACAGCTAATGACGTTGTCAGCCCAGTTTTTCACGCCGGTCCCGATCGCCCACGCGTGCTACATGGAGCTGTACGTTGGCGAGCCGGACGACGGCCATGTAGATGACTTCAGCTTCAACCTTACGGGACGACCACAGAGCGTGAACACCATGATCCAGTCCGGACTGCTTCGTGAGAGTATGATTGTGCAAAACACGCGTGACAACTCGACACTCCTTCACTCCATGCTGACGACCAATACGTCGTGGGTCCGTGCGGGGATGACTGAGACAGTGATGCCCACGTCAGTCCAGGACGCCACGAATGGTCAATCCGCTCAGGTCGCGACTTTTATGTCGACTGTCCAGATCCCCAACGTGTCGCCGACTGCCATGTTGCGCTTCGTCATATATGAAGCGCAAGGTGGTCGAGCTAGTTCAACGTCGTCAGCCACGTCAGACCGGATCGGCGGATCGGTGCCCGAGCGACCTCGTCGCGCATCGTCGATTGCGTCCAGAGCACGGGTGTTTTGTGAATTCACGTGCGCTTCATGTGAGTTCATGAATGTGGACGAAATGCGGCTCGTTGCACCAGAGGGATCCCACCGCGGCACGCAAGTCGCCTCGATGATGGGTGACAAAGCGTCGGTCCATGGGCCGATGCTCCGCGTGCGATGCACGACCGTCTCCACGCGCACGCTTAAAGACAGCAGCACCTTCTACACCACCAAGTGCTTTCAGTTCGCGGAGGGCGAGGACATGATCGTTGAGGACATGACAGAGAGTATCTTCACGAACGAAATCCCGCGTCAATTCCTGGATTTGCTTCAAAGAGACCGCCAGAAAGATCTCACGCGCGCCGAAGTAGATCTGCACTCCTTTGATGAAAAGTGCAAGCGAGGGCTCGCGACCGGACTGTACGACAACCTGATCGACCAGATCCAAGGAGAGAACGTCCAGGCTGTGGCACGGGCGTGGCTGGACGAACGAGTGCGCCAGCGTGCGACGTATATCGAGGCACTCAAGGAATGCCAGCAGCTCTGTGTCAGCCGTGCAGACGAGGGTGTCAACATCAAGGCCAGCACGGAGAAGAAGAGTTTACTGCTGCGATTCCTGCCAATCAACTTGGTGCGTTTGTGTTTGTTTGCGCCCTCACTACGAAGACCTGTCGCTGACTTATCGCTCTGTGTAATTTTGTAGCACATCCAGGACATGTGGGTGGGGCCGACGTCCGACCTTCGTTCGCAACTGCTACGCCGAACTTCCGAGCACGTCAAGCTCTACTCTGGTGTGACCGTCGGCGCATTCGCGGCGCACGGGTTCAAGTTCCGCCACGGCGCAGGCATCATCTCGCTGCGCAACCGCATCGTGAAGAAGGCTCCACTTCGTTCTGCGAGCGACCGCATGCTGCTGTCCCGCATTGGAAGCGGACTCTCAGAAAAGTCAGTGGAAGAATCGTTTGACTGGACGCAGGCTGACGTGCGCGCAGAGGACGAACTCAGGTGGCACATCGCGATGCGTACAGACATGTGCGTATCACAAGCGTTGACGGCGCTCGTGGCGTCATTCTGCCGCAACCTCGAGGCCGCACTGCAACACCCATCCGATCGGCAGTTCCTCCACGTCGTCGACTCGATCGGGTTCCTGTGGCAAGTAGAAAGCCTGCTGTCAACGCAAGGCAAAGAGCTTGGTATGCTGGAGGATTTCTACGCCGCCGTGGAGGCTATGAAAGGAGTGGTGTTTGTACTAGACACAGCGCCAGCTGCTCACCTGCCGCCGACCCTCAACTTGCACATCAAAGACCTTGATTTGCCAAGCGTTGTGTCGGTTCGCCTGAGCGGCGACTCGCGGTCGGGCATGTTCACGGTCGTCGTTGGCGTGCGATGCAATAAGGAGACTTTGGATGCCATTCCGCCTGCCATTCGCGGCGGCTCGAAGATCCCCGTTACAGCCGTTATGTTTACGCAAGGTATCAACGAGATGCAGACGCTCGCGAATGGATCCAGTGCCAAGAAGACGACGCTCCAGCAGACCATCAACCTTGACAACTTTATGCTGCTCAAGGAATATGTGGAAAAGTACAAGAGCCTCGCGTGCCAAGTGGTGAGTGTGCGGAATGGTCTGTCATAAGCGTTGATGATTGGAAGGGGTCCACTAACGATGGCTTTATCTCCTGCTGCAGCCCGGCACTTTCAACACAGACCTCAAGTTGGTGGAGAATTTGCTCAGTGAGCTAGAGGAGAAAATCATGGCTGCGAGCAAGCAGATGGTCAAGACCAAACACCCCAAGATCATTCAGCTGAGCTCTCGGCTCTGCCGACTGCTGTTCGCCGGCCGCGTAACGTCGTGCAAAAGTGCGAAGGACCGCACGGGCATGTCGGTCACGCTGGAGCAAGGCCACATTCTGTGCGACTACCACGGGCTCCCTCACGAGTTTCTCGCGCGGACAGTCTCGACCATGCGTAGCAACGGCGTGCGGCTCGAAAACGCCTTCAAGAACACGGGCAAGCGACAGTACGCGTTTAATGCGCTCCAGCGGTCGTTACTGCCGGAAGAGTACAAGTGCCCCGAGGGCACCTACGGCCGTGGCAACGTGAGCTAGACTCGCTCTCTCTCCCCATAGATGGCTACAGTGTTGTGTGTTATATCACCTTGTTTTGGAGTAAAACCAAATATTACACCTTTTTCTGAGACGTATTGTTCTCTTTTCCTCCCTTCTTTTGGTGCCAAGCGCTCTATCCCGAAATTTGAAACTTCATGTTTCTGTCCGGGGAGTCCAGTAGTCCAGTCCACCGTGGTGTGTGAGTGTTTTGCCTCCATCCTCCCATCTCACAAAAACGCGGGGGGAAAACCCAACCGACAGAGAGAGAGAGAGAGAAAGAGAGACCACAACGAAGCCGAGACCATGGGCGCCGAGATCGAGCGCATCGTGGACCGCAAGACCGTCCGGAACCGCGTGCAGTACCTCGTGGTCTGGCGCGGCTTTGGCGAGGAGAGCAATACCTGGTATATAGAGCGTCGCGCCAACAACCAAAGGCGGCGGACCCGCCAAGACTAACAACGCGCCGTGGTGTGGGTGGACAGGGAGAGCCGCATGGACCTCGTGGCCGACGGGTACTCGGACGTGATCCGCGCGTACGAGAACAGCCGCAAGGACGCCGAGTCGTCGGGCTCGGCGTCGTCGTCGTCGGCGTCGGCCTCGACGCGGAGCCCGAGCCGCGGTCGCAGCCCGGGCCGCACCAGCAGCGGCGCCAAAAGCGCGTCCAAGAGCCCGAGCCGCGCGCGCGGCCGTCCGCGCAGCAACTCGACGGGCCGCTCGCCGTCGGCCTCGCGCCGCCGCTCGTCCAGCAAGAGCAAACAGACCAACGGCGCCGACGCCGAGCCCGCGCGCCGCCGCTCGTCGCGTCAGACGGACAAGACTCTGGTCGCGGACGACAAGACTGCCGGCGACGAGTTGCTGCGCAAGACGCTTGAGGCGCTCGAGCAGGCGCCGCGCACCGAGGCCAAGGCGCCCGCGTCGCCGACGTCGAGCGCGCCGGCGACCGCGAGCGTGCAACTCGCGTACGAAGACGTCGCGACGGTCGAGACGACCACGCAAGCGACCCCGGCGGCCACGCAGGCGCCCGCGTCGCCCGCCAAGGCAGCCAAGCACGTCGAGCAGGACGCCGCCGGGCTGCAGGACCTGTGGCAGCGCCTGAACGAGGGCAACTGGCTGCTCTGGTTCCTCAGCGTCGTCGTGGTCGCGGCCTCGCTGCTCGCGAGCCAGCTGCTGCCCCACGCCGAGGGCGACGACTCGGACCTCGCGCCTGGCGGCCGCGACATCGAGGCCGCGCTCACCAGCCAGTGGCGCCTGTGGCTGCCGTTCCTCACGCCGACGGTCGCGTTGCTGCTCGTGCTCAACCAGCGCGACGAGCGCGCGCTCGTCAAGTGGGTCGCCATCGCGCTCGCCTGGCGCATCGCCGCCGAGCTCTCCATCTTTTTTGTACGTGCCCTGCCACTTGGTACTGGTGCGGTTGGTGCCATCGCCGCGACTGACGCTCGGTTTGGTGGGGTCTGGATTCGCAGGAGTTTGCGCAGGTCGCGATCGGCGCCGCGACCGTTTCGTACACGGCGCTTGTCGTGGCGCTCGTGGCCATTGCACGCAGCGATGACCTGCGCTCCAAGGCGACGCTCGTGGTCTTCACTGTCGGCGCGCTCACGCTTGCGCTCTCGGACAGGTGCGTAGCGTTGCTCCCTCTCTCTCTCTCATCTCTCTAGTCGCACATTCACTGAGACTGTGCCTGGTTATTGGCGCCCGAACATGCAGCTGGATCGTGCAGACCCAGAATGTCGCACTCTCGTCCCGCGTGACCCTTATGTCGGCCTCGGCGGTGTGTACCTACCCCCCGTTGAGCCTCCAACACGGTTGTTCATGCATCTTACTCACCGATGGTTCATTTCATGTCTGCACAGCTTGCGATCGCGCTGTCACCCGTGCTCACAGCGACCTCCGAGGAGGATTAAAGCGGGATGTTCCTGCGCTCGTTCGGTATCGCGATGCCGTACATTTCAAGTAGGTCAGAAGAAGATAACAAGGGGTGGCCCCCCGACACAGGAGACGACACCACTTGTACTTTCACATCAAGCGCTGGTGGGTTAGGACTCCCATCTCGTAGCCAAGGAGGTGACGTGGTCAGTTGTAGATTTGGTGAATAAATTTGGGCTGCTTTGGTTTTTTGCAAACGTTATCAACTTGCGGTACTCTTCAAGATGACTTGGCGAGGTGGAGAGTCTTCACGAGAAGGTGGCGGAGGCGAGCATCGAGCAAAGAACTCGCTGCACTGTCATCCACTTCGCGCGACACCATAGCGTCAATGAACTCCACAGTAAGCCCCGCTGCTCGGCCACTCTGACTGCCTTCCAACCGGCAATGGTATCGTTCCATGGACTTGAACACAAGCGTGTTGCGCATCATCGCCTCAGCTTTTTGATCGTTCACACCGCTCGCATTCTCATCGACGATCTGACTCCAAAGATCGGTGTCGGCAAGAACGGCCTCTCGCCATGTGCGCATGCAGTAGGTATCGAAATCGACCGGTGTCGTATCTGCTGGCAGACATTCGAGCGTTTCGACAGCAATCAGGAAAACGGTGGGTCTGTAACAAGTGACCACAATCGTTTGAGCACGACAGATTCCACAACCCCAACAATCGCAGAAGCGGTACACACCTCAGCGGGTCTTCAGACGAGATCGAATGCAGAGCATCAATCGACTTGCCAACCAATTCAGCAGGTGTAAGCGGACGAGAGTCGATGGAGATATCCAGCGGGAGTTCCATGAGCACTTCCTGAATTCTTCCCACGGCCAGCTACAGCAACGAATCACGTAAGTCAAGGATCAACACGTCGTCGATATCGCCTTTCAATACTCACCTCGCGTTTGATCTCCTCAGCTGTGCCCAACGGTGTAGCAGGTCCAGCAAGAGCAGCGATCTTAGCGATACTGGCCATTGTTTTGCGGCGAGGCAACGACGTTTCCTCGTTGGTGGCTTCCTTGAGCGACAATTGAGCCACAGCATCGTATTTCTCAGTAGCAATCGCAGTGACCCACGCAAACTTGGATAGCAGTGAGTGAGTCTTCAAATACGCGTGAAGCGATGGACCGAACAGAGACGAATTTGCCAGCATATAGGCGAACATCTGCGCACGTGCTGACTCGCCATCGAATCCCCACGGATAGCGGATTGCTTCTCCTCCATACCAGCGGTAGAGGAACGCGGGAAAATCAGTAAGTTTACGACAGTACGATTCGAGGCGCTTGGTAGCAGAACTTTTTTCTTGGCGGCCCAAAATGTAGTCAAGCTTCGTCAGGTTCTCTTCATCTTCGCGGTACGTCAGGAACACCATCGCCTCGTAGTACGCATACTCTTCTGCAAGCGCGATACAGGCCTTGAATAGCTCCGTTTTCTTGTGAGCCGACCAACTCGTTGAACCTTCGTCAACCAATGGCGAGAACTCAAGTGGTGATTCGTAGTCGGTCGCGATGAACACAAGAGGATTCAAGGTCAAACGCTTCGTAATGTCGGCTTCCTTCCTCAAGTCTTCAGCAGTTTCACCTGATGACATGGGAATAAACCGACGGTACGCGTCGAGCAGGAGACCTCCTAGCTTGAGAATCTGGTCGGTGATCTCGAACACTTCCTCACCACTGGTAGCAAGGGGCTTACTTGATGGGACAGTCGAATATCCAACTGCAGAGGATAGCCGTGAAATCTGATCGGCAATAGACTCACGAATCTGACGAGTAAACATCCAGTTGCCTGTCGATCGCAGCCGAGTGGCAGTTGGAGTCTTGAGCATGCTCTGCATGCTATACCCACTCTCTAAAAGGCAATGCAAGAATTTCGTGTTGCCTTCACCAGACTCCGACGCCACTTGTTGGATTTCTGCACTCAGTCCCACGAACAGCTCGCTAATCTTGCTCACCTCACAGAAGAAGATATCAAATGAATTGTACCCAGCCAAGCGGAGCTGCTCTTTGTCGTAACCACGCTGATGGATAGTCCGCTCAATAGCTCGAAGAAGCAACTGCCCATCCAGTTTTGGTTCGACACCGGCATCCGGGCCTTGCTCTCCAATGACAGCAATCGATCCTTGAAACTTGCATAACGCAACGGCGGCGTGCAACTTCTCTTCACAATCCACCACATATTGAAGCAGATCATCCGAGACTTCAATGTACTGCCACACATCACAACACTTCTGCTGCACAAACGCGATGAAGCTTTCGAATCTTGACCGCTTCTCTTCCAACTGGAAGCGCACCAGCTTAGGTGTCACAATTGCTGCATTGGTTGGCTGCACAGCTTGATCATTCGCATCTGTGCCCCATCGAAGGCCAGATGAGGCCTTCGCATCGAGTATTTGAAAAACGACACCAACAGCTGCTTGAGCAACGTTGGAGACATCGCGCGTGGCAATTCGGAGTGGCCCTCCGGTGGATAACTCGTTTTCTTCTTGGAAGTATGCTAGCAACAACGCTGCGTATTCCTCGACAGACAGGTTCTCGCCAAGCGAATGAGATTCAGGTGTCAATTGGTCCGAATCCTCCACTCGTTTCATATGGCGCGACACTTCCGAGCTCATTGCCGCCTTGTTGTACAGCTTGACCATGTTGGATGCGGTTGCAGCGCATACCACACCACCAGCACTCAATGATTCGTACTCCATCAGGACGAATGAGACCGAACCTTTCACTGCATCCGAGGACTCGGCGCTCACCTCGACGCGGGGAGCAAAGCCGACGGCAGCGTTCCGATCGACACCCTGAAGAGAGAAACCACTTGAACGCACAGTCTTCTGGCCTGGGACCGGCAGCTGGATCGATGCAAAATGAACGGGCTGGCTCTGTACCCACACCAAGTAGAACGCTAGGTTGTTGATGGGCACGGTCTCGACATCAAAATACTCGTCACTGTCCACATCCTCCGAGAAAATGGGTTCATAGTCGAGAAAGCAGGCCCATTCGGGCTCCGGCGTACGACTCCGCGAAGAGGCCTGCACCTTGAACTGGAAAAGCGCATACTTGACGCGCGGTGTTTCTTCATTACGCGCTGTGCATACGAACGCGACGACGAGACCGAAGGTTGACGTATCTGTGATGTAGGGGATGGAGACCATGAACACCTTGGCGAGGTGGGAGTCTGGAAACCTTTCACTGAAGTACGCAATGGCTGCGCGGTTCGTGTCGACGTGCCACACAGTCGTGCTGTTGCAATCCATCGCGTCGATTGAGTTGAACGAGCGGCGCTCCACTGAGCCATTCGAGAAGAGCACCAACTTGTCGACACGCGCATCGTCGTCAAGGCCATCAAATCCACCAGCGGAGGGCATGATCTTGACAGCTTTGATTGGCGCGTGCGGGTCGATTTCACTGGATGTCGTGGTTGCGGCCGTGCTCGCGAAAAAGAACTGGCTGACTGTCTTGGTGAGGCCCGAGAGGAAGCCGCCCTGTTGGCGCTCGAGTGACCGCACACGGATGCGACGGTCCTCCATCGCGACTTCCCACACGCTTCCGAGACTACTCCAGCAGAGAATGCTCTTGAATTCTTGGTCCACTGCTGCGTCGGCACCAGTCGCTTGCACCAGTCGGCTTGACGACGACGACACTGTGAGGCTCGCGTGGGCGTTCGTGAAGACCTGTTCGTGGGGCTGGAGTGGGATCTGCACGCTGAGCGGCACGCTCTCGTACGGCAGCTCAATGTCCTCCCAGAAGAGCACGCGCCCGCTGCGGCTCACGACCAGCAGCGACACGCGCGCGCCGTAGAGCGCCAGCAGAAACGGGTGGAGCGGCTCGTCGGGCGAGATCTCGTCGGGCAGCGGGAGCGTCGCGACGTTGCCCGACCCTTCCTGCCAGAGCACGATCCGCTGGCGCAGCGCGACGACGTAGTACGAGACGACGTGGCGCTCGCCGCGCGACGACGCGGCGTGCTTGGCGACGGGCACGGCCACGCGGCAGTGGACCACCTGGCGCGCGGCCGGGCGCTCGCGGCGGATCTCGTCGGCGACCATGGCCGGCACGCCGCGCACGCGCACGACCGAGCACTCGGGCGTGCGCACCAAGACGGTGTCGCTGTCAGGCGTCGCGAGGCGCGGCGCCGCCGACGTGGCCGCCGTGAACTCGCCCCAAAACTCGAGCCGCGGGCGCTTGGAGGCCGCAAAGTCGTACACGGGCGCGCCCGAGGCGTCCACGAAGAGCGCGCCGTTGCCGCGCTTGGTGGTCGCGTCCGGCGGCGCCGGGCGACGCGCGCTGAACATGGTTTGCCGTGGGTTTCCCTTGGTGTGGGCGGGGAGCGGGGGAATTTTTTTGGCTGGAAGGAGAGCCGTGGGCAGAGGGGCAGACCTCTAGAAATATATACCCAACCTGTTCAATACCCAGGGAAAACAACACGTTCAAAACTCGGTGGCGTGGTGGATACCAGGAAGCGAAATGTTTAAAACAGCAGAATAAATACGACCCTGCGAGACCCGATCGACGCATATTTTGTTGCGAGCGGCGAGGTCGCGAGATCGATCCTCGCTAACCACGTCGATGGATATGCGCCTTAGAAGCCGAGCGTCGCGCGGTGCTGCTGCTCGTGCTGGGACGATCGCCGCATGTTCATTGAGCCGCGTGGGCCCGAGCCCGCGTCAAGTCCCGCGGCGGCGAGTGCCGCCGGCGGGAGCCCGTCGTTGCTGCTGCGGCTGCCCGTGTCGTCGCCCGACAGCACGCTTTCTTGGTGGCGCAGCGTGTTCTCCTTGGCGCTGCTGCGGTCGCCACCGCTCGCGACGCTGCGGCGCTCCATGAGCATTGCGTGGGTCGTCTCGAGCGCCGCCACCCACCGCATCATCTCCTCGCGCGTCTTGGCGACAAACTTGTTTTGGTGCGTGGGCGTGCAGATCGAAAACTCCGAGCTCTTGCCCTCGTTCGCAGCGTAGACCACTTCCAGCGACGGGTGGTCCAGCGGGATCGTTCCGCGCGGCTCGCGGTCGCTCTTGCGCTTGAAATACAACAGCGAACCCGACCCGTCCAGCACGCAATAACGCTCGCGCACGCCTCGCAGCGACATGTTGCCGAACATGCCCTTGTCGTTCGAGTGGCTGGGGTGCTTCATGAGATGACCGGAAATGAGTGGCATCACGTTCATGGTCGGTGCAGCCGTATTCACTCGCGCAGCATCCTTCGCCGCCGCAATCGGGTGGTTCATGTTTGAATCTACTGACACCGCCTGCGACGCATGGGACGCCGTGGAGAGCGAGCTCGAACGACTGTTGCTACGCTCACGTCCTTCCTGGAGCTGGAGGCGGTCCATCGACCCGCGACTCGGACCCTCGCTTGGCTGGAAGCGATCCATAGAGCCTCGGTCGAGTGAGGGGCGTGGCGGCATTGGTGGCAGGGCCATCGACTCACGCGTGACCTGTTGATACTCGTCTTGGATGGCCTTGACTTCCTCCTTGAGCTGCAGACGACGACCACTCAGTTCCTTCATGAGCTTGGTATCCTTGGCACTTGCTGCTCGAGCAAGTTGGGTCACCGTCTCGTGCTACGGAGTTCCAAGGCACATGAGTTAGCGCATACACGCAAGAGGCGAGCGGATTTCGAGTCATACCAGATCAGCGCGCATTGCGGAGAGTTTTTCCTGCAGAGCAGCGGTATCAACACTCTGAGTGGGCGGGTTCGGGATGTCTGCCTCCATTGACATGGACGAGGACATCGAGAAGCGACCCGACGGCAACTCATAAGCTGATAATCTCCTGTCCATGATTGACGACTGGACGTTGAATTCGACCTCAAACTTTTGGATCTCGTCGAGGGTTTGGCGCAAATCCTCTTTGAGTCCTGTTCGTCGAATCGAGAGGTTATCCATCTTTGCTCGGTTGCCTTCCTTCGCAGCTGCGGCGAGTGTTGTGACAGTCTCATGCTAGAAGAAATCAATGGCGTTAGGTGACGGTGAATAGCGGGACAATCACGACACACGTACCAGGCTTTTTCTAAGGGCCTCGACCTTGACTTCAAGCGCGATGAGTTGTGGGGGCTTATCACCGCTAATCAAATCATCTTCACGCCTTGCAGAAATGTCGACGCTTGTCAGCTGCTTTCTCAGCTGCAAAAGCTCCGACTCGTGCATCCGCACTTGTTCCTCTTCTTCGTACAATTCCAAATCGAGTTGTCGTCGTCGCTCTCGAATTCTGGTCAGAAGCGTCTCGCGCGCATTGTCCGCGTCACGGTCAAGAGAGCCACGGTCAACCAACGTGCCCAAGAATGCAGACGAGAAGACGTCGATTTCGTCGCGGCCACTGGCATCATCAAAGCCCCCACCGTAAACGTCAAGTTCCTTCTGTAGAGCATCAAACTCCTCGTCGAGCTTCGCGCGTTCTTCTCGGAGTTCTTCATTCTCCTTCATGATGTCGGCGACTTCATTGTCGAGTGCGACGTTTCTTTCGTGTAACGCAGGTGTCTTCGCAACCTCAGGAGAAGGAACTGCCCCCGCCTCTTGAAGCTTGAGCTGCTCAATCATTTGTGTCAGGTTGTCGGTTTCTTGAATGAGACTTTCCTTCTCCTTTTCCAACAAGGACTGATACTCCGTCATTGCGGCTAGTTGAGTGGTAATAATCTCGTCTTTCTTCTTCAGCTCCTGCTCACGCTTCTGCATGCGTCGCTTGGACACTTTCCACACCTGCAAGTGAAGCTCATGCGACACCAAGGCTTGGAGGTACTCAACGCGGAGATCAGACTGTCGCATCCGATTTTCTCGCGCTTCCTTTTCCTCTTCAGTCTCTTCGGGAGGCGCCTCTTCCTTCACTCGGCCCTACATAATAACCCCATAGACGTGTCACGATGAAGCCCGTACTTTCGACATACCATTTAGCTCATACACGTACCACGATGCCTCGCGAAATATCCGCAAACTTGATCCGAAGAGGGCGCGGCAAACGATTCACTCGGTCAAGGACATCATTGTACGTGCAGCCAGTCAGCGGGATGCCATTGATCGCCGTCATCCGCATTCCAACCTGAAGTCGCCTGAATATGTCAATAAGGAATCGTCAGATCTTTTGACTTTGGTCACCCCTACGATCGCAGCGTGAGACTCACTTTTCGGGCTTGACACTCCAGTTATAAATCTCTGCAGGGCTTGCCATTCCACTTCCGAGCTACAGCGACGCAGAAAATATTAGCGATCGCAACATCCATCCGAACACCGAAAGAAGTAGCGCACCTTATAAATCTCTGCAATGTGAACCAAGATGTCTGTGAAGACTTGGCCAGGCTCAGATGAGATCTGCTTCAAGTTGAGACCGAGCCGTCCATCACCGAACGTCACTTCAATCTCGTGCACCCACTTGTAACCGATATTCGTCTTCATCGGCGGTCGAAGCCACTGTGTTTGGCCGTAGGGCGAGACGTAGTACGTCTTTCCTCCATGTGTCTTACTCGCTCGTGTTGACCATCCTTTTGGCAGCACAAGGATTTCTCCGGATTCGAGTACCTCAACCAACTCGCATGCCATCCTGCGGGTCCATGCATGAGATCTACATTAGAGCTGCTAGCGCATGTTGCAAAGTTGTACAAAGCACTTACATAGACTTGATCTTCGTGATAACGTCTTCAATCTTTTCCTCTTGTGTATCGGCTGGGTTGGATGACTCGACCACCTCGGCAATGGTCGCATGCTCGGCGTGCTCATTTTCTTGCACCTCCCCGTGTTCGTTTTTTTCAGCCTCTTTAGTGCCATCACCATTCATCTCGCTATGTTCAGTGCTCAACACTGGCTGCTGCTCTGCGCTTGAGGGTGTCGACTCGTTCTCCACGGGCTCCTCACTCGCCGCCACAGGCTCCGTCGCCAAAGCGTCCGATCCGATCGGAGCTTCCGCTGCCGACGCAGCAATCGCACTATCTGTGGGCACAGCAGACTCGCCCAGCGGCTCCAGATCCTCGAGCGATGCCGAAGGCGTCTCCAGCAGCGTGCGCGCCGCGCTCTCGGCTGCGATCGGCGGTGCACTGGACTCGTCTTGACTCACGGGTTTGTCCTCCGGCTGCTTCGTGGCCGGGGCGACCGCCGCCTGCTCGCCTGCGTCCACCATATCTCTGGGCACCTTGGCAACAGGGGGTGCTCCCTACGGTATCTCCCTCGGCCACGCGCCCTGCAGTCACGTGGTGCCACCTGCCCCCGGTGCGAGGGAACCTTGGGGGCGTTAGATGCGAGTTGCGGAATTTGGGACAGCGGCTCCGGCCAACAACGGTGGCGACATTGCGGATTTTCGAGGTTTTAAACTGAAAAACCTAATGGTGGCTACATGTTTCAACCAATCAGCGAATCCAAAAGGTCATTTTTTTCAAGGAATCAGACTGGGTGTGTGTTCACGCTTTGGAGGTCTCACATCCTCCCATCGACGGGCAATCAGCAGCTGCGCCAACAGTGCTGACGTCGTGATCTCGGCAACCATGAGTTGATTCATGAAGAGTTCGTGCAAACTGCAACTTGCATTATGAGCATCGCTACTTCGGGTGTGTGAATCGGCTACATGTACACTGACGATGTTGACGGGAACCGCAATGACGCCGGGGGGTTCGTGCAATCCTTTCCCTCGCGATCTCGCTCGGGCTACGGCTCGCGAGTCATTTC
>JAADVT010000367.1:0-30212 GCA_023335895.1 Pythium rishiriense
CCCCCCCCCCCCCCGTCACAATCCCAACGGACGATGCCACGTACCGATGACAAACGACACGGCGCAGAGCAGCAGGCGCGGCACAAGCAGCAGCACGAGGCCGCTCAGCGGCACGCCTACCCACTGGAGCAGCTTGTACGGGAGCCCCGCCACGAGGTACCTATTCATTATCCCCCCCATTCGATATGTCGGTTAGTCTGTCGTTCTCCTCGACCTCCGACGCCACCCACGTACGGGAACAACACGGAGCGGTTGGGCGCCTCGGGCGCAAACTCCCAGGGCACGTGGAGCTGCGCTGCGAGCGCGGCGTCGCCGTTCTCCACCAATAGCGCGTCGCGCGCCATGATCTCCTGGCTCTGGAAAAACTCGTCCGGATGGACCATCGCGAACGCCGCGACCGCAGCCACCACGCGCAGCAGCGCCAGCGGCGCGAAGCTCCGCCACCGGAAGCCCATGATAGCGATCGTCTTGGGATTCGTGTGGTCGAGAATGGAGGAGACCGTCGTCGATGGAGAGGACGACCGCGATGAAGCCATCGAGTGGCGGAGAGGAAGGGCGGACCAAAATGGTTCCCCCGTGTAGAGGATGGGGAACCTTGAAGTAGTGGTACTGTCCTCCCTGGATAGAAGCATGTTCCTTTGTTATGTGGTACATATCCTGAGGTTTTATTTGGATATCGTGAGGTTTTGGATTTGAACTGCGTCTGGGAAAAGGCGGGAACATTCCCCCAACATCCAAATCCCGCCAACGGGGAGGACCGAAAAAAAAAAAAAAAAGCGCCAAAAAGGGAAAACCCATAACCATGGCGACGACGACCCGGCCACGGGTCCACCCGGACGGCGGCCACTACCGGAGCGCCATGGCACAGCTCCAGGACGAGTTCACACGCGTCGTGGGCGCGCTCGAGGCGCGCAACGCGGCGCTCCAACGGCTCAACGACGAGCTCCGGGACGACGTCACCACGTTACGCGACGAGCTCGTGGCGACCGCCCAGCGCGAGGCCGCGTGGCAGCGCACTGCGCGCGAGGCCACGGAACAGGCGGCCATGGCACGCGAGGAACTGGCGACGGCACTCGCCCACCGCGACGCGGTCCAACAGGACCTCGCGGCCACGGAACAGGCCCGGGCGGACCTGGCGATGGCGTTCACCGACTGGCAGCGCCAGCACGCGGCGCTCGAGGCCCACCGCGACGCGGTCCAGCAGGACCACGAGCGCGTGGCGCGTGAGTTGCTGCGCGCGTCGGCCCAGTTGGCGCAGGAACAGCAGCGCAGCGCGCGCATGAGCCAGGAAGTGACGCTGCTCGAGTGCCGCGTGGACAGCGCCGTGCGCGCGTCGCAGGCGCTAGAGACCCGGCTCGAGACGCTCCAGCGGCTCGCGCGCGACGAGAAGAGCGATTTGGAGGCCCAGGTCGCGCACTTGGCGACGCGGCTCGAAGATACCAAAGACCAGAACCGGAACCTGGCCGAGGCGCTGAGGACGCGCGAGCCGACGCAAGTCGCGGCGCGACGAGCCACAGCGACCACGCCATCACCACCGGCGACGGCTCGACGGACCACGGCGACGAGCGACGCGTCGGGCTCGGCAAGCGATGCGTTGCCGCACAGGCACCGCCACCGCAGTGTGGCCACGGCCGAGACAGAGTCCACCAGGGCCAAGCGAACGACAAGAACGCCAACGGCAACGACGACCAAGACGAGTGCAACGACAGCGACGTCGACGCGGTACAAGCTGCCGAGTGCCTTCTCCGACGACGACAAGAAGCCCACGAGCCATCGGTACCTGTATGGGGGCGGCTCGCCGCTGTCGGGGCTCATCGAGGACCTGTGCTCCCATGCGCCGACGTCGCCGACGTCCTCGGCGTCGCCGGCGCGCTCGCCGCGGTCGTCTTCGGCGGTGTCGACCACGACTGTGTCTCCGACTGCACGAGCTTCCCGAACGGCGACCACGACAGCCACGACAACGACGAGTAGCCGACCGAGTTCCTCAACGGAGCGGACGCGTATGAGCCCACGGACCAAACCGACAACGCCGACTACGCCCAGTTATACGACGACGACGACGCGAAGTGGGGTCAAGAGTGACCGTCTGACGCGCGAGCTCGAGTCTTTGCGGCGCAAGATGAACGCGTGCTACGCCCGCTCGAGCGACAGTTTGTCTCCGCACTGAAGAGAGGGGGCATTGACGTCGAGACGAGTTGGAACGGTTCGCGTGAGTGGTCCGTCCAAACTGATTCACGTTATCAAGAGCGACAATGTGATGCAAATCAAGGACTGCAGTTTGTGATGCCACGACGAAGCTCCAGCTGAGGCCTCATTCTCTCTCTCATGTTAGAGGAGACCTCTCACGGTGGCACTTGGCTCCTTTCGTGGGGAGATGTCTCCTTTCTCATCAAGGAGGAGATGCTAGTTGGCGCGGAACGAGGACACGGTTACCACAAGGTTGCCAGCGAGGCAAACACAATCGACAACCAGACTCCATTTTAAAGGAACATGAAAGACCGCAAAGCAACCGAGTGCGGCTTCGCAATGGTAAGTATCCCCGACGAGCGCAGTTTCCAGAATCCGGTAAGTCGACTTTCTCAGCCCAAGCTTCTCGTGCTACTTCATCGGCGGGCGTGGACGGATCCCCTCTTTACGGATTGGTGTCACTCCTCTCTCATTACAGAGGAGGACATCAAACGCAGAGGCACTCGCTCTTACGTGACATGGACCGCCTCTCTCATCACAGAGGCTGTTGATGCTCACCCGGCACGAGTGATCCAGACGAGGAAAACGACGCGATGTGAGACCAAGTTGGGTCGTGTTTCGATCCAGAATATTGGTGACGTCGGGTCGCATGTGTGTACGGGAACGGCTGTGATGTGGCGGAGTTCATTTCATAACGGAGAAGCAGGTTCTATTCTGTAGGAAGTTTTCGGGGAGTACGTCGTCTCTGCGCTTACGACGGCGGACGCTGATCTCGAGACACGCAGCGCTGGGGTCAGTCCCCAGTGACACGGTCTCGAAACAGTCCAGCTTCCTGTTGAGAGAAGCGTAGACGGCCTCCTCCTTCCGCACATCTAATCTCAAGACACGCAGCGCTGGGGTCCGTCCCCAGTGACACGGTCTTGAAGCAGATCCGATACTTCCTCCTCCAGTATACCCAAGGACTTCCTTCGTTGTACCGCGGCGACCGTAGACGTCACCCTCTGCGTTCTGGACGTATTTCGACCACGACACGAGTCTCACTGGCGCGTGGATGCGATATGCGCACTCGAGGCACTCACGATGGATGCACCAGCCTCCCAACATTCGTTCCGCAACATCACACTCAAGCTCTTCGTCGATTTTATGGTGGGTCCACCCTGACCCGGGCCCAATCGTGATCAATACACCTATTTATTGGCCTATTGTTCACTGTGCACAGAGTCGTTTCTCACCTTCGAGACGTGGCCAGACGACAGAGCCGTTTTCCGGGTATCTCGCCGGGTTTGGCTATCGTCACTTGCGAGCCATAGTGATGGAGATCCAGCACGTCGCTGGCGTCAGCTCTGGCGTTTGAAGACAGTGACGCCGCCTGTCGTTGAAGGAGATCTGGTGGTGATCATCTCTCACAGGCGTGAACCTCACTAGCTGAGACCGGGACGAGATCGGAACCTTCACTCTGGTATCTCATATCACAGGTCTCAGCACAGGACGGTCGCTCCGTCTCATGAAGGCAGCCGCACCACCGGGCGGGGCTCCATTTAGCTCGCTTCGTTTCTGATGCGTGGCGGCCGTTGAAAAATTCCGACGTATGACCAAAATGGCCAAAAAAATATGGTCTGTCGTGTCCGTTTGGCGACTTTCTCTTCTCCTCCACTATCTTTAGTCAAGTGGTTCGCCGTGGGGATCGAGGGGAACAACATGAGGAGGGGAATCCACAGGGCACGTGCTAGCTTTCCAACTCGTGCCGAGGAATCTCCCGCACTCGCCCATTCACAGAAGAAACGGCTCCGCAGCGGAGTAAGACAGCGACACAAACCATGGCGCACGTCCAGCACCAGCAAGCCGTGAGCGGCGCGTTCGACCTCGCGGCCACCAAGAGCCCCGGAGGCGTGGTCAAGCTGGCCCCCGCGCCCACCAAGCGCCGTGCGCTCTCTCGCCACGGGTCGCTCCAGCCCCAGGAGAATGACCAGGACGACGGAGACGAGACGGGCGCGTCGGATGCGACAGTCGATAGCGAGAAGGAGCTGAGCGACCGTCCGCGTCGGCTTAGCGATCGCTGTCAACTGATGAAACCCGCCCAAGAACGAGACGACACTGAGCACAACGGGGATTTTCCACGCACCATGACGCTGCTGCCCGAGCTCGAGCTCGTGCGTTCGCTGTCGCGGCGCCTGCGCGTCCAGCTCGCGCGAGAGGCGTTCACGCAGCAAGAGCTAGAGGACGATGAAGACCAGGCCAACAACGCCGGCGACGACGATGGCATGGCGTCTCTCGCAGACCTCTTTGGCCAGCGCGCCAAGGCGTTGCTTCGGTACGCCAAGTTTGACGCACGGGTCCGCATCCCAACGGCTCTACTCGAGACGCTGGACCCTCGGCTCCTGGACCGCGAGAGCCAGCTCTCAGTGGCCACGGACGGGCTCTCGCCCGTGCGCCAGGCGCTGGACGACGCGCTGGCCGCGATCGCGCGCGACCCGCGCGCTGGCGACGCCTTTTTCGTGGCGGCCCAGAGCGCGCGCAGCCTCGGCGACGTCCACGAGGCGCTCGTGCTCGCCGAGTGCGCGCACCGCGTGGCGCCCCAGCGGAAAAAAGTGCACACGCTGCTGCGCCAGCTTCGGCGTGAGACCGACACGACTCGCCACGAGATCGCGCCGCCACGGCTGTGCCGGTCGCCCCCCATCGACGAGCACGAGCAGCAACACGACGACCACGTCGATGTCGACGACGACGACGACGACGAAAGTCGAGTGGTGCGTCGCTTCCGACGCATGGAGGCGCTGGACAGCTCGCCCGTCGTGCGCCGACTCGAGCCCATGATCCACGAGGCGCTCCACCACCAGTGCGCGAGCAACGACGAGGCGCTGGCACTCAGCTCGTTGGCCAACGACACGGTCGCGTTCCTGCGCGAGCTGTTGCGGGGCGACGCCGCCGACGTCACAGCCCAGGCCATTGGGTTCGAGGCCAACGTGCTCCGCGACACGGCCGCGCAGCTCCACGACGCCAAACGACTCGTCGAGTCGCCGCACTTACGCCGCTGGACGGTCCGCACGCTCGCGCCGGCCGTCATCCAGTCGCTTCCCAAGGGCTTTGCCCAAGGGACAGCCGTCAGCGCGGCGCTTGCGTGTCGAGCGGCGCTGCTCCACGACGTGCTGCTCACGCTCGCGCGGCTTTTGCTCGCGATGGGCGGGCTCCAGCGGTGCACGAACGTGCCGTTCGCGCTCGCGATGTCCAAGACGGCGTTGGACCTCACGTCGCAGCTCGCGGTCGGCCACGACTCGTCGGCGTTTGCACGGATGGAGATGGCCGGCAAGGACGCGTACGCGCTGGCGCTGCTGGACCTCGCCGAGGAGTCGGGAGAGGCACTGCTGCTCCACCAGCAGACGCTCAACACGGCCATCAAGCTCGGCGACCGGGACCGGGAGCTGCGTAGCCGCCACGCACTCGGCCGCGCGCTGTTCCACGTGCGCGAGTTCGAGGCTGCGCGGGCCGAGTTCGTGGTGCTGCTCCAGCAGAGCGAGTCGGTGGGCGACAGCGCCATGGCGTGCCTCGCGCTGTACCTCTTGGGCGAGTGCCAGGTCGCCGTGGGCGATCTGGACGAGGCCATGCGGTTCTTCGAGCGAGCGCTGGTCGTGTGCCATCAGACTGCCCACTGCCACGGTGCGTGGCGCCAGGCCTCGATCCAGCGCGCGATCGACTTTTACGCGTGTATGCTGCGCCCGGCGCGCCGCCTCGCGATGCGGCGGAGCTCGGTCGGCAAGCCCCGGAAGGCGACGCTCGTGGTGCCCACGCCGGCCACGCTCGTGGAAGAGGACAGCGCGTACTGGGCGTGGGAGGACGAGACCAGCGCGGACGAGCCCCAGCCCGTGGCACGACGCGCTGCCGCCGTGTGGGCGACGTCGACGACGCCCGTGGCGCTGGGCCCCCACTTGGCCACGAGCACGAGCGAGATTCCGACGCCACGCCGAACGCTGGCAGAGACCGTGATCGGCGGGTGCACTGGCGAGCCGACGGTCTCTCGTGACGAGAAGGTGCTAGAGGACAAGGAAGAGGAGGTGGAGGTGGAGGAGGGAGAGGAGGAGGGGACCCGGGAGGAGCAGGCCTTGGGTCCGCTCACAACGCACGGCGTGTCCCTCACGGGCTGGCTCATCGGCCAGTGCTCGACCAGCCCGACGCGACCCGAGTGCTGCAAACCCGTCGCGTGAGGGCCTCTCGGGATTTACGGTTTCTCTTGATGATTTGGAATACTACACACACTGGACTCTGGACGTCATCCATGCTGTCACCGTGTCTTGGCTTCGCGCTCGTCGTGGCACATGGGCCGATGCCCTGGGTGTGGATCACTATGTTGTGGATGCGATCGCTTGCGCTTGATTGTGAGACCCGTTGGTAGCGTTCCGATCCCTCTGTCGAATTTTTATTTTTTTATGACACACGCCACGTTGAAAGACGAGAGATGGGTACACTCTGGATTTCCGGAACGACGAACGCTGAACTCATCCGAAAGTTGCCTTTCAAACACCACACCACCCAAGACGCGCCAACAAAGTAATCCTCTGGATATCCAAAGACTTGTCTGGATTCCAGAGTCCAGCGAGGTGGCCCTGCCGTCGTCTGATATCGTAGTGGATGCAGCTTGTTGTCAATCGCTATTCCCCAAACCAGCCCCCCCCGTGAAGATTTCCATCACAAATCTCGACTGGGTGGGACCATGGAGGGTCGCACGTATGAACCCAAGGCGCCCGCAGTCTTCTCATTCTCCGGACGCGTCGCGTTCCATGCACCCAGTCCAGCGGTGCTCGAGCACCTGCTGTTGTTGTACGTCCAGACCGAACTTCGTGCGCACGTCCGCTGTGGCGTCTAGTGTTTCCCATGTTGGACGAAGACAACTGCCCGTGGGTTCATTCCGATTTCTTTCCATCTATGGACCATGTGGACCCGGCGCGTCGACGCCGTGCGTTCCAGAGAGAGCGGCTTTGGTCCAGAGGATCCTCCAGCGTCTAAACTGCCGATGTCCTGTAAGTCCCTGGAATATGGGACGGCGTAAAATGCAAGGGGCTCTTGGTGCCCACAGGTGTCTCCAGCTGCTGGGGGCATCCACCCACCCAAGCACCGAAGCGCAAATCTCACCACGGGCGAGATCTCTGGATTCTCCATCGTCGCGTCCATGGGTGGGGACACGCCCGTACCACACAAAAAACCAAAAGAGCCGGGATCAACCTACGAAGAGCAAATGTTCTGTCCAACGCAGAACCAAAATGAGGCACACTCGGTGCGGACAACGCCAACTGTCCCAGCGAATTTCCGCCTCATTCTGTGAGAGGGAGAGAGCACACTGGGCTCGAGCTGATGAAGATGGATAAAACCTCACAAATTATTGGAAGCCATACAAACATCAAGTGTAGTGCTGACTACTCGACCTCTAAAACCTCAAAACGCGTCAATCGCATGTGTTCAGCAAGGTGTGGTGTGAAGCGTCGCACGTCGATTCCCGGGTCATCAGGTGGTCAGCCGCGGAACAAAAAAGCAGAACAAATTGGGCGGCGCGGAGCGACCCCATGGTTTTCACACTCGCTGGCGGTGCAGAGGCGACGGTTTCGTGGCTACGGTACGCAGAACCGTTCCGTGCGGGATTGAACGCGCTCAGAACTGCATTTCCGCTCCGAGGCGCGATAGCCAACCCCGGTTAGACTGGGTACACGGAGCGACTGACCGCGCTTGCTTTTCCGGAGAACGCATCATCCGGATCCGGCGTCCGCCCGTTCCGGAGAACACCCTTTTCTCCGGACCATTTGGTGAAACCATGCCGAGCCTGCCCAACGTCTCGCTGCCCTCGGGGCTTTGGACCAAGATGCGCTCGCTGTACGAGCAGTCGCCGCGGCTCTCGACGCCGCGCCGGACGTGGCGGCTGTCGTCGGCCGGTAAGCGGCCGCGGCCGTCGGCCGTCGCGGCCTCGGCCCCCAAGCGCAACTCGACAGGCCGTCGCGCGAGCGTCTTTCAGGCCCTGGTCTGCTCCTCCTCCTCCTCCTCCTCCTCCTCCTCCTCCTCCTCTCGCTACGTGCCGTCGGCCACACGCCAGCAGCTCGCGGCCAGCACGTCGCTCAGCGACTACGAGCTGCTTACGGTGCTGGGGCGAGGCACGTTCGGCGTCGTGCGGCTCGCGCGCCACAAGGCCTCGGGCCACGCCGTCGCCATCAAGATGCTTGACCGCGACGAGGTCGTGGCCATGAAGCAAGAGGTCAACATCCTCCGCGAGCAGACCGTCCACTTGCAGCTGGCCCACGCGTGCGTGAGCGAGATCTACGCGACATTCCAGGACCACGACGCCGTGTACTTTGTGCTCGAGTACTGCCCCGGCGGCGAGCTCTACAGCCTCGTGTACCCGCAAGAGGGCGACGAGGACGACGCCCTGGTCGAGGACCCGGAGCCCGAGACCGCCACGGACTCGGCGTCCTCCTCGGACGAGGACGAGGACGACGCCGCACGAGTCGCGCCCATCGAGATGCCGAGCCCGACGGTCGCCAAGGGATGCGACCTGACTCTTGCCAACGCCAGCGCCAAGCGCGCGCTCGCGAGCGCCCAGTTTGGCGGGCTTCGAGAACCCCACGTGGCGTTCTACTCTGCCTGCGTGGTCAGTGCGCTCGCATACCTCCACGACGACTGCAACGTGCTGTACCGGGACCTCAAGCTCGAGAACCTCGTGATCGCCGAGGACGGGTACCCCAAGCTCGTGGACTTTGGGCTCGCCAAGCCCGACGCCGGCGCCAAGGCGCGCCACCGCTCGACCACGCTGTGCGGCAGCGCCGAGTACATGGCGCCCGAGATCGTCCAGCGCGAGAGCTACGACGTGCGCGCCGATCTCTGGTCGCTCGGCGTGCTGCTCTACGAGCTGTTTTTCGGGGCCACGCCCTTTTACCACCCGAACGCGCGCGAGCAGAGGCGCCGCATCTGCGACGACGCCGTGGTCTTCCCCGAGGGCTTTGAGCAGCGCCACGCGCACGCGGCCGCGCTCATGCGCGCGCTGCTGGCCAAGAACCCGCGCGAGCGGCCGTCGAGCTGCGCCAAGCTCCAGGCCGCGCCGTTCTTCCGCCAGTACTTTCCCTCGGCGGCCGCGTGGCGCCAGCTCGAGCGCAAGCAGGTGCCCGCGCCGTTTGTGCCGAAGCTCGCCGGTCCGTTCGACACGAGTCTGTTTGCCAATGCCTACGAAGAAGACGAGGAAGACGACGGCGTGTTTGCCGGCTACTGAGTTGGATGTAATCAGTGTTCTATTATCTAGTAAGCGTAGTAAAAAATTTCCAATGTTATTTTCCGGTCGGTGTCATCATCAGTCGATCTTTCTCATATTGGACTGGAATGGGCGGTACGAAAGCCACGGCTATGGCGAAGGGAGGCTATGCACGTTGGTCTATCCGCTCGGCGCGCGGCGGCGGCCGGCGTAGTGGACGCGCTTGCCCTCGAGCACGAGCGTGGCCGAGAGCGCGTCGCACGTGAGCCGCTTGGTCAGCGCGCACCGGTAGCTGGACGAGCGGTCGAACACGAGCTCGTACTTGGCCTCGATCTGGAACTCCTTGACAAGCCTACATACACACACAACAGAGGGTTGAGGGTTCCACCTCATTTCCACACACAGACTTGGTCCCAACACGTACTCGGAGGCACCCGTGGTCGGGATGGTGCGCAGCACGCGGAAGATGAGCTTGCTCTCGCGCAGCTCATTCCACGAGAGCGCGTCGACGGGGATCACGCCGCCAGCGTGGGTCGCCGACGCCCCGGTCGCGGTGCCCACGGCCGCGGGCTGTTGCTGCACCAAAGCGCGCACTCGGAAGCGCCCAGCGTCGTGGACCATGCCGGACACACGGTTCTCGAGCCGCCACTCGCAGTACGCGACGTTGAAGTCGCTTTGCTGCCGGCAGTGGACGTGGAGCAGCCGCAGCGAGACGCTCATGAGCGGGTTGCTCAAGTGCTGCTGCGGGTCGTCGGGCACGTCGTCCGAGTCGTCGCCGCCGAATGACGACGACTGCTTCGAGCCCGAGCCCGTCGACGACGGCCGCAGCGCCGCGGGCCCGCCGTATCCGTATCCAGTGCCCGCGTGGGCTCCACCACCCCCGTAGTGGCTGTAGTTCATCCACGATTGTGCCCCCGACGGAGGGTGGTAAAAGAGCTCGAGCCCGTGGCTCTGGATCTCGTCGTCGCTCGCCCACACGAGGCTCCGCAACTTTTTGTGATACGCGCACTTGAGACGCACCATGAGCGGGACCCGTGTCCAGTGGAAGTCGCGGTCATAAGCCGCGAGCAGCTTCTTCAGCTGGTACGGGTGCGTAACGGGTGCGGCCGCGTCCGTCGGCAATGCGCTGCCGCCCACGCATCGATCAATCGGCGCTCGCAGGCTCTCCATGATGCTGCGGACCTGTTCCTCGCGTGACACTCGACGTCGGACCGCTGCAGAGATACACAAACACACACACACTCGATGAATGAGACCGTGATTTTCGCCGGAACGCAATACTTGGCATGCTCGTACCTTGTTCAACACTGACGATCATGCCACGCGAGACGATCGCGGCAGCTTCGGGTGCGAGGGCCGCGAGATAGTACAGCCCACCGATCGTGAGCTCGGGTAGCTCGCGCCATTGATCGCGCGAGATCTCGAGCTCGAGTGGCTCGTGGAAGCACACGCCTGAGAGCTGGCTGTGGACCATGAGCAGCAGCTTGTCTTTGCCGCGCAACAGGCCCGCGACAGACTTGCGCCGCGTCGGCAGACGGATCACTGTGTAGAGCGGTGGGATCTTGCTGAGCCACTTGGAGTCCTGGATGAGGTGCACCTGGGCCTTGGCCTCGTGGGCCTTGCGCTGGAGCTTCTCGTTCTCGTGCTGGAGCGACTTGACGCGGTCAAGGATCCGCGAGTAGATCACATGGAAGACCGTGCTGCTCTGGCTCATCATCGCGTAGTTGAGCGCGTCCAGGCGTTTCTAATGGCACAGAGGAATGAGTCAGGAGCTGCCACAGAGGCGTCTCGAACACGAAAAGCGACGGACCGTACGTCGTCCATGGCGTCGATTGAGGCTCCGCGGTCCAGCAAGTGCGTCACCAACACGTCGTCACGCGCGAATGCCGCGATGTGCAGCGGTCGAATGCCTCCCTAACCAAGGTGACAAACGTATTAAATCCCCCCTCCACACCAAATAGAATCTCCAGGACCAACGCCACTGAGAACGAACCTTGGCGGCAGCGTCGACGTCCGCGCCCAGGTCAATGAGCCGCATCGCCGCGCTCACGTAGCCTCGACTCGTCGCCATGTGGAGCGGCGTGTAGTTTCGCTACGCAACAGTCCGAGCCGTCAACCCGTGGTTTCGAGAGACCTTGCCATGGCGTCCCAATGCTCACCTTGGATCTTGCGTCGATCTTCGCGCCGGCGTTGCCCAGCACGCGGATGAGCGCGCGGCTCCCGACCGCCGCCGCGAGGTGGAGCGGCGTCTGGCCGTCCTGGTTCACTTCGTCGACGTTCGCGCCGTGGTCGAGCAGCAGCTGCGCGACGCTCCCGCGCTTGTGCTCGGCGGCCACGTGGAGCGGCGTGTTGAGCCGGCGGCCCGTCGAGTACACGAGATCGCTGCGCACCGCGAGCAGCCGCTTGAGCGTCGCGCGGTCGCCGGCTCGACACGCGTCAAAGAACTGCCGCTCGAGCTGCGTCGCCTGCGCTTCCTGGACGGCGTCGCCATCGCCCAGGGCGTCTCCTCCTCCTCCTCCTCCTGCGGCAGGTGCTGCCACGGCATCTGCAGGTATCGGCGCCTTGTCTTCGAGCTCCTCATCGCTATACGTCTCTGTACGGAGACCTCGCGGCCGCCAGCCCTCGGGGTGCTCGTCCTCGTCCGAGTCTGGGCTTTCGTCGTCGAACGTGCGGCCTCGGTTCCTCCCGGTCCCGGGTGTGGACGCTCCGACGCCTCGATCGTCCACGGGGGAGAGGAACGCGACCTGCGGAGCCACCGCGGCGCCGTCGCCACGGGATCGACGCCGCCCGAGCGGCCGCGGTTCGTCCGCTCCGCCAAAGACGTCGTTTTGGTGCGCGTCGACGAAGCGCGGCGTCTGCTGAGGGCGCGGAGCCGGAGGCGTCAGCGCCGTGTCGTGTGGCTAGCGTCCCCCACGAGTCAATACACAATATAAGCGGAGCGGAGGGGAGGGGAGGGGAGGGGAGGACACGCACCTCAAAGTAGCGCGAGTGGAGGCGCGAGGTCGGCGGTGTGCGTGGCGGGCGCGGCTCGCTGGCGCTGAGGTAGGCAAAGGACTCGGCGAGCGCGGCGGACGAGTCGACGTCGGGTGGGTGCGCGCGCGCGGCGTCGCGGCGGGCTTGCGGGTGCGAGCGGTGGTACATGGCGCCGTGGGTCTCCTCGGGGGCATGTGATGTGGGGAGCGGAGCGGAGAGGGGGAGGGGAGCGGAGCTGGGAGGAGACCTTTGCTCGCTTGCTGGGGTTGGCGTCCTCCAAGTGTAGCTATGCGCAATGGCGATAGGGTGGTGGGTCTAACGCAACGTGTGAGCCATAACCCGAGCGGAGCGGAGGGGACAGCTGACGCGGACGCGAAAATCCCCCGCCACGCCTGTCAATCAAACGACAACCGCCCGGCGGGTCAATCCAATGGAATGGAGGGGAGGCGGAGCGGAGGAGGAGCAAGAGGAGGAGGTAGCGGGGTAATAACCAAACAGGGCAGACAGGGCAGCGAGTCGGGGCGACGCTGAGGAAGCTGGACGTCAAAAACCCGGGTTAGACGGACCCTGCTTGTTAGACCTCAGCCTTGTTCTCCTTTCTTCATAACCCCCCCCGGAAATGAGCATGATGTGGACGGTGGCGCATGCACATCCTGTTGCGTGCGTCGCCGCAGCGTTCTGTGTCGCGTCGCGTGGCATGCAGCGACACCCGTGAAAACCAGTGTCGCGTCGTCAGCGGAAAGGGCGATTCTGTTACGAACCGATACGAACACACACAAGATCTAACCGCTGATGGCTACATTATCATCTCAGAAGCTCGTTGGATTTCACGTTGGCGGCGCGCGCTGCGAGCGTCGCCTCGATGCGGTGGCGTGTGGAGCTCTTGTCCGGGTTAATGACTTCCCACTCCTTGGCCGACATGAACGGCGCGCCCTCGACTTGCTGCGAGTACACGATGGCCTTGGCCGGCGACTCGCCGGGGCCGAGCGCGCGTCCGTCGCCGTCCAGCGCGTCGCCGTCGCCACGGAACCCACGGCGGCGTCCGTTCGGGAACGCGCCCAGTTCGTCCCTGTGGTCGTACACGTCGTCTCCGAGTAGCGGTGGCAGCGCGTACGGGTCGGAACAGAACGGTGACGCGTCGTTGGGCTCAGTCGAGTGGAGGTTGGCAAGCGACTTGGCCTTCTTGTGCTTTCGGCTGAGCGGCCGAGGCGCACCCCCACCGGCCAAGAACTGGGCTTCGGGCTGCTTGGCGTACTGGAACACGATTTGCGCACACATGCGGCACACTTGGACGGCGTCGTAGCAGAGAGGCGGTTTGTATTTGGACGCCGCGTCGCGGTCTGGCGGGACATAGTTCCAGTGGTCGTACACGTCCATGATACACTTGAACGATACCTTGTGCGGCAGGTTGTACTGAAGGAACGGAAACTGGCACAGCGCACACTCCTGACGCTTGGAGAAGCCGTATTTTTCCAGGATTAGCTCGTTTGCGTACGGATCTTGCGCCTGCTGTCGGACTCGCGCTTCTTCAGCTGTGAGTGTGTGGAAGCCGAGTTTTTTCTGAGCGGGGATGGTCGGGTCCGTGAGAATCTTCTCCAGTCGCACATGACGCAGCTCCTTCTCAAGCAATCGCGTGGACGTAAGGTCTCGTCGTAGATCGGTCAAGTGGGCCTCCACGATCACAGGCTCTCCGAAAGTACCCGGAGATGGCTGCGGTTGGTTGGGCGACGCGAGGTGGCCGCCCACGTGGCTAACCACAGAAATCACGCTGTGGGAGCGGTGCTGCTTTGACTTGCGCTTTTTCTTTTTCTTTTGCACGGAGGCGATTGAAGACTTTCGGGTGGACGTTGCTGATGCCGCCACCGCTCGTGAGGGAGATGACAGCGCCTGTGGAGACTTGTTGTCGTCGGATACACTGTCGTCGTCTTCGACGGGGCTGTCTCGAGTTCCTTCCATTGATAGCTGAGGGGCTGGAGGGGGAGGAGAGACCGTGGGAGCGTGCGCGTTGCCTTGGCGTTGGCTAGGGCGGATGATGGGACTGCTCCGTGTCTGCTGGTACGCGGCCATCAGTGCGTACGACCCTGTTGTAGTTGACGAGATCCGCTTTGGAGAGGCGCACACATGCATGGGACTGTGAGCCGTGACCATGTCCTGTGCGAACACCGCCTTGCGCGCCGACGGACTCACACAAAACTCGATGAGCCGCTCAATCGTCGTAGCGGCCAATGCGCTCGTGTGTTTCCTGTTACCAAGAATGGAGCTGCACTGCCCGTACATGTCAAACCACAGATCGGCCACGGGGAACTCGACGCCGAGTTCGTGAAGCTCCTGCTGGAACGCGTTGGCGGTGTCTGTGAGCGAGTAATACCGACAGAACTCGTCCAGTAGCAACAGCACGAACGGACCAATCTTGTACGGTCCCTCGGGCTCGTTCGACGCGTTCGCAGGCTGAGTCCATTTGTTGAACGCTGTTGCATCGCGCACGACGGGATCGTCCGGTGCAAGCTCGAATCGAGGAGTTTGGTGTCTCGAACGCCCTGTGGACGCGTGATGCGACTGGGGCCGCGACTGCGTCTCCATTGGGTCCTCGTGGGTCGACCGAGAGCTACTGGTCGCGACCTCCATTCTGTCACTTGGGAGTGCTACAGAACGGTTCGACCGCACGGAAGACGCGGCATGTGAGCGCTGCGACGGCATCATGTCCGCGGTTGTTGATGCTTCGATCGTTAACGTTGGCACAGTGTCGGAGACGGCTCTGTTTGCATACAGCGTCTCTTCATGCTCGGCATTGATCTCGTCGTGGGAACCGGTCTCGTTCTCATGGAGGTCAAGATCATCGGGCTGGTTGGACGCTGTTTCCGTGCAACTGGTCGGATCATTATCACCGCTGCCAGTTGAGCGAGCAGAGTTCATCTTCTCAGTCTCTCCGACTAGTGGTGTGTTCATCGTGGAAGCGACACAACAACGTTGATGGTGCACTAAGTCTATTTTCTCCTGTGGAGGCAGTTGAGGCCAAAAACAAAACAAAACCAAGAGAGAGGTAGATAGAACCCGGTGGTCATTCCATTACGACATTACGTCCTGGTGGAAATCACATGAAGCGCGCGAGCTGCTGCTTACTTCTGGAACTGGTAGGTGACGTGGCACTTGCCGCAGTAGTGGCGGTCGAAGTGGGTGGCCATGAAGATACCAGCACCGCACTGCGGGCACTCCTTACGCAGGCGCGAGATCTTGCCGTTGTCGTCCACCTTGTAGAACTTGAGGACAGCGAGCTTGACCTTCTTGTGCTTGTGGGCGATCTTCTTCGGCTTGGTGTAGACCTTCTTCTTGCGCTTCTTGCCACCACCACGCAGGCGGAGCACGAGGTGCAGGGTCGACTCCTTCTGGATGTTGTAGTCCGAAAGGGTGCGGCCGTCCTCAAGCTGCTTGCCGGCGAAGATCAGGCGCTGCTGGTCCGGCGGGATGCCTATTCACAAAACATGAGCCTCCAGCTCGACCCACCGGATTATAATAATGGTTGGGGTCGACCTACCTTCCTTGTCCTGGATCTTCTGCTTGACGTTGTCAATGCTGTCCGACGGCTCGACATCGAGCGTGATGGTCTTACCCGTGAGGGTCTTGACGAAGATCTGCATTTTCTGAGAGAAGCGAGGGATCACAAACGGGGTCAGAGCGCAGTCCACACGGTGTGGGCTTTTTGGTCGAGTGCTACCGCCACCGACTCCCATCCGCCGCAACGGGTACCCAGGACTAACCAAAGCCCCATCACACGACCATGAACGCTGACACGGCCGTCACGACGACAGGGGACCACGACTACGCGAGAGGATATCGAGCGAAAACATGTCGAGAGCCCCCTCCGCCACGTGTATGTGAAAACAAAAATAGCGTTTACCACCCACGCAGCGAAAGGGTACTAACGACATCTCCCCGCTAGAGGATCCGCAACGAACAGCGGTAGGAGCTCCAGTATCGACGACGACGGTGACGATGACAGCGCTCGTTAGGTCGGCGGTCGTGGTCGGGGACTCGGTCGGTCGAATGGGCACGCACGCTGCGGCGGGAGCCGATGGTTTCGCAAGCCTCATATGCATCGATACATATACCTACGGACGCGCCCAAGCGGAGCGCATCCGATCCTCGATACACTTCCGACGCATAATTCTCTCGCTCCCCCCATGTCTCTCTCGCGCGCTGGGCGTGGTTAGACCGTTGGCGGTCGTCGTCCGTCGGTTGGTTAGACGAGAGAGGGAAGTCCGGTCATCATGGCGCGATGGGTGTCGTATCGAGGACGTCGGTATACTCGGCGTATCGGTCGAGAATCGAGTCAGCGCCACATACCGAAAACGGGGTGTTTTCCTCGCGGATTCCGGGTCCCAATTCCAAAATGCTTGGAGGTTGCGCGGTTTAGACCCACAGGCAGACCGAGGAAGCCCCAGGAGCCAACCAGTGGATTTGGTGGCTCCCACGGCAAAAACCCAACCACCCAGACACCAGGGACAAAAAGCGAACTTAGCCGACAACTACGATATCGTATATGAAAGTTGATATTAAATTACAGAGAATATGGCGCACGCCGCTGTTGGGGAAGCGGCGCTCTCTCTATGCATGGGGCATGCAGCGACGCGGAGTCTTGTTTGGCCCGGCCATACCGTTCAAGGAGTCGGTCGGCTGGTTGCGTGGCGATGACGGTTCGCTCAAAACTCGCTAAATACGTTGGAGCCGTCTTCGTAGTACGGCTCCGGGTCGTCGTCCTCTTCCTCGATCCGCTGGAAAAACGACGTGTCGAAAGGGCCCGAGAGCTTGGGCACGAACGGGGACTGGCGCTGCTTCTTGAGCAGGCGGTCCCACGCGGCCTCGTCTGGGAACCGCCGCGTAAAGAACTCGTGGCGCTTGATCTCCTCCATGGAACGCACGCGCTCGTCGGGCGTCTTGACCAGCAGGCGCCCGATGAGGTCGCACGCGACCGGGTAGTCCTGCTCAAAGTCGTTCGGGAACGTGACCGGGTCAGTCGTGATCTTGCGCCCGAGCTCGCGCGGGTTGTCATGGTAGAACGGCGTCTTGCCCAACAGGAGCTCGTACATGATGATGCCAAATGACCAGATATCGGCGCGCGCGTCGTGTGGCTCGTGGAGCACGATCTCGGGCGCCATGTAGTCCATGCTGCCGCAGAGCGTCATGTTCTTGGCCGAGTTGGCCGCGTTGGGCTTGGCGAAGCCAAAGTCCAGCACCTTGGGGTAGCCCTTGCGGTCCAGCACGAGATTTTCGAGCTTGAGGTCGCGGTAGAGCATGTCCTCGCCGTGAAGGTACTCGAGCGCACACAAAATACACGCCAAGTAGAATGCTGCGTGGTCTTCCTGGAGCCCGCCAAAGCGGTTGCGCAGCAGCACGCGGCTGCGGGGGTCGAGCCGGATCGGCATGGGCGAGCCCGGGGTCCCACGCGCGGGCGACGCCGGCGGCGACGGCGACGACAGCGGTGAGAGCACCGTCGGACTGAACGAGTCGGTCAGCAGCTTGCTCGTGTGGTGTGGCTTCTTGTGTGGTTCGTCGTTGAACGCGTTGTCGACCTCTTCGTCAAAGTCACCGCTCTCGTCGTTCTCAAACTCCGAGTACACGACGCTCCACAACTCGCCGCCGGGCAGGTACTCGATGACAAGGTAGAGGCAGTCTTCGTCCTGGAAGGTGCCAAAGAGGCGCGCGATGAACGGGTGGCGCAGGCGAATATGGACCGTGCGCTCGCGCAGAATGTGCTTTTCCTGGCGCATCGACACGACGTACTCCTTGGACAGCACCTTGAGCGCGACGCTCGCGCCCGAGCGCACGTGGCGCGCGAGCTTGACCACGCCGTACGTGCCGACGCCGAGCACGCCCATGATGTCAAAGTCGGCCATGGTCAGCGCGCGGATCTCGTGCTCGTCGGGCTCCCAGAAGCCGCCGACCGAGCTCGACGACGTGCGGCCGCGCTTGGGGACGTGCTTCCCGGACTGCGGCTGCGCCGGCTCCTTGAGCGCCACGTGCGCGTGGTTGAGGTGGGAAGTCGTCATGGAGACCGAGATGTTGGTCGTGAGCAGTGGCTCCAGCGGCGCAGTGGGCGCGGACGGCAGCGGCGCCGGGAAGTCGCGACTGCGGTCGTCGACTTGGCAGCTCATCGGTGGCGGGCGCGAAAGACAGGCGGAGACCAGGGGATCAGGTTGACACGCTTCCACTGTCGCAAGGCTCTCGCCGTGTATATATGCGTGTGGACCGAGCGACACGGGACGCAGCAGCGCAGCGGAGATTGCGATCGGGGCTTGCCTGCGGTGCGGCAAGATGGATAATTCCGGCCATGCGAGGCCGCTCCCCCCGACAAAAACGGAGACCCTGGGTGTCCAAGGGAGGGCGAGCCCAAAAACCGAGCAGATCAGTGCAGAATACCAAAACACGGTGAGAGAGATCGAGTGCGAACTGCTCCAAGCCGGTTTTGAAAGGTACCGTGTTTTGGACTCGACGGAGATATTCAGTCAGTGGTGGTGTCCACTTTGTACTCAATGCAGTATTTGAGCGGTATTTATTTTCGCTTTCTTTTTTGTTACGTTTATTATGCTATATGAAAAAACTTTATATCTTAATTCAGCTAATATGAATTGCTAGAGGTCATGTGGGTTCACCCCAAAGCGACGCATTGTCGCTCGCACGCCTACGAGCGCTGGAGTCCGGTTGGGTTGGCTCTGGATTCCTCGACCATCTCACTCACTGGCGTGCGACGCGTGACTCGCAAGTGTGAAGCCAGCAACCGTTGTCGTTCGTTGGTGCCTGCGGAGAGAGATCTCGATGATACAAGACCGTTTTACTGGTCGCAGCGAGGGGTCTGTGGATTTTTTCTCGCCCGGAATCTCTGTGAAATCCACCGTGGAGAGATCGACAGTGGTCACAATCGGAAGAAATATACGAAGGCGTCTTTGGGTGCAGTGGCCACGTGGGCTGACTGGCGTGGGCGAGCGTGCGTCGCGTTGTCGTCAACGGGCAGCGGATGGTTGCGACTGCCACTCAGCATGGGCTGACGCGCAGTCACTGACTGCGAACTTCGCGCAAAGGCAAACGCACCAGACCAGACGCGCTCATTTTTCTTCCTCGCGAGGAAAATGTGGGAAGATCCAGTCCAGGAGTGTGGGTCGTGGTGATCCAACATACTTATGTAAGATAGTCCATGTATACAAGCACATCTTGGCAATTCGTTTCCTGTCATTCTCAGACCTTGTCTCTGAATCTGAGACGGGATCTTGGGGCGTCGTTTTTACGGGGGTAGTTTTTACGAACGTGAAGTTGCTTTTTGGGGCCATGGCATCAGAACGCGGAGACGACGCCGCGTATCCGGAAAGACCCGCGGTCGTTGTGACGCGGTCGCTCTCTTTCTCTCTTGTTCTCAGCAGGAAGGATAACCGCCCCCAGCAGTTGTGTGTGTCGCATCGCACGCCGGATCTAACCCCCCCATCGGCGTCTAACTCCACCCCGACCGCCACGCACTTTGGCATCCGCCGTCTCGAGTCCACACCGCTCCGCTCCTCCTCTTTCCCTCCGCCACCATGTCGCTGGATTTCTCCAAGGTCGAGAACAACCCGGTGCCGCTCCTCCGCGAGAAGCACGACCCGAACGTCGCGTTCGCGGTCTACCGCAACAAGAACAAGAACGTCGTCGTGTACGCGGTCAAGCTCCAGGCCGACGGCTCGATCGACCCGGAGAACCCGCTCGATGTGTTTTGGATCATGTTTGAGAACGACGGCCACCCGCGCGAGGAGCTCAACCTCATTGAGCGCAACAGCGCCTACGGCGCGAGCGTCAAGCCCGGCGCGAACCCGGGCGAGTACGAGGTGACGCTCACGTCGCTCAAGGACCGCGTCATCACGATCAAGGTCGTGGACGGCAAGATCCTGGCCGTTGGCACCATCAACGGCGTCCCGAACTGCACGCTGGAGCGCGTCTTTGTCTACTCGACCACGTCGTGGGGCATGCCCAAGGTACGGTGTTCCTGCGAGGCGATTGTTCTGTGTGGCTCTTGAATCTTGACCGAATCTCTTTTTTTTGTTAAACGTGTGTAGGTTCAGCACATTGAGATCCACGGCTTCGACTCGGCGGGTAAGCCCGTCATGG
Organism: Pythium rishiriense; assembly: GCA_023335895.1. Taxonomy (NCBI): domain Eukaryota; phylum Oomycota; class Peronosporomycetes; order Pythiales; family Pythiaceae; genus Pythium; species Pythium rishiriense. The sequence goes on from JAADVT010000367.1 coordinate 20,507, forward strand.
AGAAGAAGCTCCCTTAGACGATGAAAAGCCTCCTCTCCCGCAGAGCGACTCGTCGTCCCGCGCTGTCGACTGGTCCGTCAATGCCGCCTGACAGACGGCGTCGTCCACGACTCGCTCTGTGTGCATGTTTTTTTTTAAAGATATAAAAAATCAACACCAACGTTTGGCTCGTCCACGTGGTTCATAGCCCCCACACGAATGAGATCTCACTGAATGGGTGAGTCATGCTCTGGCCCATGGATCCGTTGGATCTCTCTCATCGGCCAGCGATAGCAACGACCATGGCACGTGTGGACCCCGCACCTCCACACCCTGCCACGGTCGAGGTTGCCATTTGGCGATTTCCCCCAACTGCACCAAGCCCCGACTTCCACGTTCACCGCCATGGGTGGCAAGCCCGATTACGAAGCATTTATATTCCCATATATTCACAAGTCTATATTTATACGTCCTAACTTCCTTTGCCGTTCGCATTCCGTGTGCGACAGCCCCACGAGGAGAGCGATGGCTGTCGCCTCTCCGCGCCCAATTTGTCCGCTCGCGGACCGAGGTTAGTCCATGTCGAGCGAGCGGAGGCTCTCTTCCTCCTCCTCCTCCTCCTCCTCCTCCTCTTCCATCCTCCGGTCTCCGCTCGACGCTTCCCATGGGCACGTGGCGCTGGTTCTCCATTAAGCACTGCGAGACCACGAGCTCGTGTGTGGTCGTCGACGCCTGGCTCCAGCTCGTGCTCTGCGTCGCGGCCTCGCTCTTCGTGCTGCTGCTCGCGTTCGGCTGCTGCTTCACATGCTGCCGACGAGGACCCACCACCAACGAACCGTACTCGCAACGCTTCTGGTCGGCCGCGTCCTTGTCGACGGCGTCCACGACGTCCTTCTCGGGCAGCCGCGTACCCGTCTTCGCGTGGCTCTTTGGCGGAGCCGCGTCGTCGACGTCGTCGCGAAGCAAGACCGCGCCCATGCCGCTCGCCGTGATCCAAAAGGACGCCGACGAGGCCCACATCACGAGCCACAAAAACTCGCTCAAGCAGGCCTCCGAGTTCATGCGCCAGACGCAGCGCATCTCGAAGACCGACTTTGCCACGCAGCCCGGCGGCAGGGCCTCGCCCGACCCTCGGCGGCCCAGCGGCGGCCACTTGTCCTTCCTCGAGCGGATCGGCGGCTCGTTCTCGCGACGCAACTCCAAGCCGCTGGACGCCGACGGCGAGCGGCGCCGCGCGTCCCACGACGCGTCCCCGCGGAGCGACAAGATCCCGATCCGCAAGCGGAGCAACCCGCTGCCGTCGCGCAGCAGCACGTCGCGTCGCGGGTCGGTCAACACGTCGTCGCTCGAGTTGGAGTCGGTCCTGAGCGCCGCGGCCGGCATGCACTACCACCGCAAACGCGCGGGCACCGACGACGACGACGACGCCAACGACGACGACGACCAGACGCGGCGCCCGAGCAAGACCCAGTCGGGCGGCGGCCGGCTGGAGCGGACGTCGTCACTGCGCAAGCGGCTCACAAACGTGCTCACGCCACACTTTCTACGCGGGCTCCACCGACCCAGCACGGACGCGACGGCCGCTGCGACCACCGCCGAGTCCCCGTCGTCGTCGTCGCCGTCCAAAAAAAAGACCAAGCCGCTGCGCGAGCGCTCGCACACGACGTTTGACGAGCCGAGCTACCGCAAGCGCCAAAAGCTCGCGGCGCTGCCGCTCGAGCACCGCAAAAACAAAGAGCGACGCGGGTCGGTCGAGCTGCGCGACAAGCGGCGCCTCAGTGTGGGCAAGGAGGCGCAGATCCAGTTCGAGGTCAGCGACGGCAGCGAGGCGTCCGTGTACGAGGTCAAGCTCAAGGAGATCACGCTGGTCAAGCGGTTGGCGTTCGGTCCACTGAGCGAGGTCTACGCCGCGATCTGGCGCGACACCAAGGTCGGTGTCAAGCTGCTCATGCCCCGCGAAGGCGTGACCGACAAGCTCGAGGAGGCCGTCAAAAACTTTCGTCGCGAGATCTGGGTCATGGGCGCGCTCAAGCACCCCAACATCACCAAGCTCATCGGCGCGAGCCTCACGCCGACGTGCTACGTGCTGGTCATGGAGTACATGTCCAACGGATCGCTGTACGAGTACCTGCGCGACGAGGCCAACTTTTTCCCGCACCAAATGGTGCTCACGAGCGCGCTCGACGTGGCCGACGGCATGCGCCACATCCACGCGTGCGGCGTGCTCCAGCGCGACCTCAAGTCCAAAAACTGCCTCGTGTCTGAGAACCTGGTCGTCAAGGTCGCCGATTTCGGGCTCTCGCGGTTTGCCGCCAAAGGCGAGCAGTACACGTTCGTGGGCACGCCGTTCTGGGCCGCGCCCGAAGTCATCCGCCACGAGCCGTACGACGAAAAGGCCGACGTGTACAGCTACGCGATCGTGCTCTGGGAGCTCGTCGAGCGCAAAGACCCGTACGAGGACATCAACGCCTTCCAGGTGCCGCTCCAGGTCGCCAACGACGGGTTGCGGCCGGCCGACTTTTCGCGGCCCGCGCCGCTCGGGCTCGAGCAGCTCATGAAGCAGTGCTGGGACGCCAACCCGGACCAGCGCCCGTCGTTCGACGAGATCGCCGAGACGCTCCAAAAGTGGCTCACGCCCAGTGCCAACGGCGCCGGCGGGAGTGATGGACGGACCGATGACAGCGACAGCGCCGTCGACGACCTCTCGGCCCACGTGCAGCGCGAGCGCCACTGCGCCAACGAGAGCCAGCTCAACCGGTTCGCGTCGTCCCACGACGCCAACGCCAAAGCCATCCCGATCGTGCTCTCGCGGGGCAAGACCGACCGTGCGATCTACTCGCTCCTGCTCCAGCGGCGTAGCTCGGCCATCACCATGGCGGCGATGCTGCCACGCGCGCAGAGCGACCGCTCCCTCAGCCGCGTGAGCAACCACTCGGCGCCGTGAGTCTCTAGTACGCGGGCGGCGCCCACTCGCCCTTGGCACGTTTGGTCGTGGGCGCGCCAAAGAGGCTCGAGCGGCTGCGCGAGGTCTCCTCGATGGCGCTGCTCGCGACCGACGAACCGGGAGACGACAGCGACGACACCGATACGCGCGACGGCGTGAGGGGGCGATCGAGGAACGATGGCGTCCGCGGGAACGGCTCGAGGTCCCGAAGGATCCGCAGTTTGTGGGCGTCGCGGCCGTTGCCCGCTTGGCTGCCGCTACTCGTGCTCGCAGCAGCGGTGGTCGTGGCGTCGCCGCTGTTGCTGCGCAGACTGGCGAGCGCGGCCGCGCGGGCCGTGGCCTCGGCGGAGACTCGGTCGAGCGACTCGAACTGGTCGGTGCTCATGGTCGTCGAGGTCGAGAGCCCGAGGCTAGTGCGGCGCTTGGCCAGGTACCGCTGGAGTGCATTGTTGTAGTACGCGTCGTCGTACACTATGCCGGCGCGCGCGGCGCGTTTGCTGCTGCTCTGGGAGCCGCCGACCGAGCCGTTCCGTGAGGACGTCGTGGAGGAGCGGCGCGCTCGCTTGCGTGGCGTGAGCCGCACGCGCACTTGGAGCTTGCGGCTCTGGTCCAGCGACGACGATGACACCGACAGCGGTGCCGTGGGACGGTCGGACGGGTAGATCGCGCCGTCGACGGCCGAGCCCGTCGAGTGCGAGTTGTACGAGAGCGCGAGCTCCGACGGGGCGCGGTCGCCGTGGTCGTCGTCGCCGGCGTCGTGGAGCGGCTCCGAGTAGTCGGCCGACATGGTGGTCGTGAGCTGGCTCAGCTGGTAGTTCTCGAGCACTTCGAGCATCGACGCGGGTCGGTGGGTGCGGCTCGGCGGGTGGAGCGGGTCGGTTCCCACGAGCTTGGACGCGCTCGGCTTGCCGAGGCTCAGTCGCTGGCGCTGGAGCTTCTCCGACTCGACCGACGAGAACATTGAGATCGACGAGTGGTCGTCAAACGGCGGCATGGCACTGCCGCCGTTGCCGCCAGCTTTGCCGGATCTCGCCTTGGCGCCGCTGCTCGACTCGGTGCCACGGCTCCGCAGGTGGTAATGGTGGGGCCGCGGGATCTGGACATAGAGTTTGCCCGGCTCGTGGCCGCTGCGGCTCGATCCGCCGGCCCGGTGGCCGCTCTTGGAGCCGCTGAGTGAGAGCCCCGCCGAGCCGCCATGGCGGGTGGCGCTCGCGGCCGTGCGGCCGATACCTCGCCGCAGCAGCGACGGGTCCGTCACGACGCTCGTGCCGCCGCCCTTCTTCTTGACAAACTTCTTCTTCTTGGCGGTCTGCTTGAGCAGCTTGGCGTTCATCTTGATGCCGTTGGGCAGCACCGAGCAGACACACTTGAGGCAAAACGTCTCCTTGCAGGGCTTGGGCAGCCGCCGTCGCGCTCGGCGGCGTGCGCCGGCGTCGTCGTCGTGGGCGCGGTGGAAGTCGGCGCAGTAGATGGGCATGGTCACGTGGCAGTGGCGGCACGTGCGCGTCCAGCAGCTGCGGCAAAACTCGGGGCTCTCGAGCAGCGACACGCGCCAGAGCGTCTTGGCGCAGACGCCGCACCGGTCGCGGTTCTTCTCGGACAGCAGCGGCAGCAAGTGCGCGACGTGGCTGCCGCTCGCGCTCGCCGTGATGCCGCCCGGCGGCAGCTGCCCGGCGCTGATCGACTGGAGCAGCATCGCGAGGCTCTTGGCCTGGCCGCACTTGGCCGCACGGCCGAGCGCAAAGACGAGCTCGGCAAACATGAGGTCCGCGAGCCGCGCCGCGAGCCGCCCGCGCGCGCTGAAGTCCCCTTCCACGAACATCGCCACGAGCCCGTTGGGCAGCTGCTTGAAAAACGCCGTGAGCGACACGGCGCCGCGCACAAACTCGGAGCTGTTGCCCGAGCCCATGTACGAAAAGGGCACCGACGAGGACGAGAGCCCGCGCACGGCCGAGCCCGTCGCCATGGCCGCGTCGCTCGGCGGCTGGTCCACCGAGAGCAGCGTGAGGAAGCCCAGCTCCTCGCCGTCCGGGTCCTTGAGGAGCCCCATTTTCTACCACACCCAATCCACGTCAGTTCCATTATGTGATATCGGAGACCGTGGGCCACGCACCTTGAAGCAGACGAAGTCGCGGTCCTTGCACACGCCGCAGCCGCCCCGGGGCGTCTCGAGCGCCATCCACGTGACGCCCGCGAACTGGAACGGGTGCTGCGCCGTGCGGTACGCGTCGACGTGGAGCACCGACACGTCCACGAACGCGCCGCTCAGCAGCGCGTACAGCACGCGGGCCTCTTTGGTCGTCTCGGCGTAGAGCCCGTCCATGACCTCGGCCAGCGCGCCACGCACGAGCCCGTGGGCCATCATGGCCGTCGAGGGCGTGCCACGCCGTGGGCCGCTGCGGAACACGCGCACGTCGGCCTGCTCCTTGACGAGCTTCCAGTCGCGCACGGCCACGGGGCGGAGCCGCGCGCTGGCACTCGCGCTGGCACTTGCGCTGGCACTTGCCGTGGCAGTGGCGTGGAACCGCTCGAGCGCGCGCGCGACGCGCTGCTCGCTGAGCACGTGGAAGGGCTGGAGCCGCGAGGACGAGAACGGATTCGCGTGCTCGCTCACGCGGAGCGCGGCCTCCTCGTGGCGCCGCAGCGTCGTGTTGGAGGCCTCGACGTCCATCTCGAGCTCGCGGTCGAGCGAGAGCAGCGTCGGCGGCTTGCGTGGCACGGCCGACGGATGGGACCTCAGGTCCGTGGCAGTGCCAGTGGCAGTGCCATGGCGTGGCGGCGGGTGGTGGCGCTCGGGCGAGGCGCTGCGCGGCGGCCCGACTGGCGCGGGGCGGCGGAGGAGCGCGTCGCGGCCCATTCCGCGGAGGACAGGGGCGGAGCGGAGCGGACGGCGCGAGTGGGAGACGTCCACGGGACGACGCGAATCGGCAAATGGCGTCGCGAGGTGGCGCGGAAAAGGGAGGAGCGAGGGGGAGCGGAGCCGCCCCTCCCCTCCCCTTCATGCACCTCTTCCTCGCGCATGCGCGTCTTTCGAAAAAAAACAACAACAAAAAACGTTGGGCTTGGAGAGGAGACGGAGAACAAAAAACACGTACTGATGAAATAAATAATTAAAACAGTAAAGTAAAAGAAGAATGACATGATATTGAATAAAAACTACTTCAATAACAACTGAAGAGATTGATATTGCGGAAAGTGTTGGTACTTACTGACTGGCGCAGTTGAACCGGCGTCGTTTTTTCGCGGGTTTGTGGTCACCCGATTGTGAAACTGCACTTTTCCAACGGTCGGGCTGCGGTCTCCCCGCCAAATTTTATGGCGCAATTTTCGTTCTTCCCGCTTTTTGGTGATCTGGTTGCTTTGTGTTTGTTGGTCGAGCCAAAAGCGGAAAAACGCCGAGAACAAAAGAGGCACCGCGGAGAGACATAATGGGGAGACGCTTTTCTTGATCCCCCCAGAGCGTTCCACGGTTTGGATTCTTCCACTCTTGCGATCGACGTGGAGAGCTGGGCGGAAGACCGAGTTTTCGGGAAGACGCAACGAGACGTAGCACTTGCGTGTGGCGTACGCCCGTCAAAAGTCCCGCATTGCACGTGGAGGGAGCCGGCCCCCGCATCGAGCGAACGATAGGGAGAGCGAGAGGTAGGGGCCTTGAAGCTGGGGCGAGATGATCTGGTTGACCACCGAGCGCGTGAAAGGTCGAACTGGCCACGGAAAACGGTGGGCGCTTCGCCCACAGGCGATCCGTTTCTGTCGTTCGCTACTCTACACGGCCCCGAAAGGGCAATGGTTCGCTCGAGAAGCGACGCGTCGTCCTGTGTTCTTGTGCCGCCTGCTCTCAGGCGGAGGGAGAACCAAAGCTCAACTTGATCTATCGAGAGTATTCCGCGTGGAATGGTGATCCACGGAGAAAAGCCGGCACAGTCACCGCAAACAAAAAGCGAGTGACTCGACCCACCGATGGAAAGAAAAACGACGAACGGTGTTGAACGGTTCTGTATTTTTTATTTTGTGCGTGTGTGTTTTATGGCGTCGTCGCTTTTTCTCCCCACATTTATTTTTTTTCTTCTTCCGCACGAAGCGCCGCCCGGCATCTTATTCCACGGGTCACTCGGCGCTTCCACCGAAGCGACATACGCGCGAGGAGGTGTGTGGTGTCAAGCAGCGCGACGCGTGCGACAGCGGATGGATGGATGCGTCTTCGCGTGCGCACGAGGAAGATCGCGGGGGGATCGCCTGACGCACTCCCCGAACGCAAGCGCCCGTGGGACTCGAGGAACGGATATGGAGGTCTCCCTTCAAGCAGCATGCGCCAGTGGCTCCGCTGGGAGAGCCCGGAGAATCGAGGCCACGGGCCGGGATCCTTCCACGCGCACGCGCTCCACGCGCCACGAATGAATCCACAGCTCGAGGAGGGGATCCTTTTCCGTGATGGTGTTGAATCATTCCGATCCACGACATGTGAATCGCCCATCCTCCTTGATCTGACCCTCGCGTATGGCTTTGCAGCTGCGTGCGTTTGGTCTTTGGGTCGTCCCCCTACCGTGTGTGTACAGTACCATGGCCGGGCCGGCCGAACCTCTTCGCAACGGCTTCTTCGCCGCCTCGTTGTTCTCTCTCGATGAGTGCCTATCGTTTTGGCATTCAGGGAGCAGTGCGGTCGTCCCCGCCTCGAACCGCCACCCGGGCCGCGACGGTCTCCGATATCCATGGTGGGTGTAGCCATTGCCGATCTGTGACGTGTGCAACTCGCGTTCCGACCGTTCTCGTCTGCTATCATTCATTCCCACCTTCGTGACATGTGCGAAGGGAGCCCCCGCTCTGTCTGCCCAACTGACTGCGGCCAACACGAGTGACGAGACATGACGCCGCCCTGCGAGCAAGATCGACTTCGTTGGAGCGAGCAGTGAGTCTCATCTCTTTCTCTCCCTCTTCCTCTCTCGTGGGGCTCTTCCGGGCTCTCTTCTGCAAACTAAACCATTGACGATGTCCGTCCAATTGACTGCGAACACCACGGCGTACTGTATCGTACTGGAAGCGCTCTCATTCAGTCTGAAGCCACGAAACCTCCTCGTACGTGTTTGCCACCCCCTTCTCACCGGCCGGCTCATGGAGAACAGCCCATCTCGAGAGAAGCAGCCTGGGAAAAGCTCAGAGAGAAGGCAGCGACATGAAAGTCCATGGAACGCGACTGTCAAACGGTGAATCTACTTGGGTATCCACCGCCCTCCCTAAAAGATCCACAGGAAGCGCTTGCGCGGCAGCAGCTTCTTGAGCTCGGTCTTGCGCTCCTCGAGCACGCGGATCTCCTCGTCGGCCTCGTCGATGTCGCGGCCCGCGTACTTGGACTCCTCGAGCGCCGCCTGCTGCACGCGGATCTCGGCGATCTCGCGCTGGGCCTCCTTGACGGCGTCGACGCGCGGCTTCTTCTGGCCCGTCCACATGGTGCGCGGCGCCGGCGGCCACGCGGCCGCGGTCGTGAGCGTCTGGCTCGGACCGCTGGCCTCTTCGATCTGCACCTTCGCGGGCTCGTCCGACTCGCTCTCCTCGTCAAAGTTGATCGCAACCACGGCGTCCTGTGCGCTCGCTCCGGCGTGCTGGCGCGCGAGCGCCTCGATCTCGGCCTGGCTGGCCGAACCTTGGGCCTGGAACCGCACCTTCTTGCCCGAACGGAGCTCCGCGACGATCGACACGGCTACAGCGCAACACGATACCAATGGTTAGTAAGACGTCCCCCCACTGCGTGGATCGATCAAGCACGACTCACTCTCGTTCAGTCGCTCCGAGACCGCCGCGACCTCGCCGACGTCGTCGCGGTCGGCGTACTTGGACGGCTCGTTCAGGGGCACGTACTCGTTCACGAGCGCGACGACGTCCGGGTACTTTTCGCTAAAGTGCTCGTAGAACTCGTCGTCGGTCTTGAGGTTGTACACGAACGCCGCGCCCAGCGCGCCCGGGATGCCAAACATGATGCCCGTCGTGATCCAGAAAAACTTTTTGAACGGCGGACCCGCCGACGTCGCCGACGCGCCGGACGCCTCGCTTAGCACGCGTACGGACGCGTGGAGACCACGCCGCCGCACCGCCGCGCGCGCGAGCGTCGACGAAGCCGCGCGTGCTGCCATCGCCATTTTGTCCCAAGTCTCCTTGTCGGATATTCGAAAGGAGCGCCACAGGATTCCAGGATAACGGGTATTCGACCACAGAGCGTGTGTTTGTTTTAGGAGGTCTTAAAATAACGGTATAGAACGGTTACGACGTTATTTTCCACTCGAGTCCATTCGTAACCTGCGTATCTTTCCCCAGTTTCCCCCTCGCAAACAAGCCCCACACGAAGCAAGCAAAAAACCACAAAGATGGCGGCCGAGATCTCGTACCTCTCGGGCTCGTACGTGGGCGGACTCGCGATCCTGCTCGTGGGCGTCGTGCTGCCCATGGTCTACATGGTGCTCCAGAACAAGAAGGCCTTCAAGTCGGTCCGGCGGGACTAAAACCTCTTCCGTTCCTCCCTCCTCGTCGTCCCCCCCCAGAGTCCCCACTCGATGCCACATGAGTAAATATACTGTATATGTGTGTGTGTGTGGAGAAATAGATCCATTCTGTCGTGGGTCGCTACGCTCTATGGGTCTCGCTCAAGTGCGCACTCCGCCGCCGGTGGCGCCCGGCCGCTGCGAGAACTTTTCGTACCGGATCCGCTCGAGGTTGTGCTGTTGCTGGAGCTCCGCCTTGACGTTCTGGTAGCGCTGTAGCAGCCTGGGTTATCACAGAGAGAGAGAGAGAGAG